>JARQTI010000313.1:329966-343595 GCA_030142655.1 Trachelus tabidus | reverse complement strand
TGATTGGTCAACTTTGACCTGCTCCCATTTAAAAACTATGACCTTCCGGAGAAAAGGAAGGTCATTTTCGTGATCAGCGGTGCCTTCCGAACACCGCCATACTCCGTTGGTCAGGTAATTTCGGAACACCCTCTATACATACTGAGCAGAGTGCATTTGATGTTGACCGTGTGTAAATGGCATAGGTATTTAAATGCGTGCGGCCTAACATAAACCAAAGAGTCCTTTCCTGGGATGGTTTCTGATCATTCTACAGTGGTGCCTATTCCATTTTACGAGCATTAACATAACTTGTTCTCATAACCATATGTGATTATCCGGCCCATGCGGTATGCATGCATAGGTAAGTGTGCATAGTGGCTTATTGTTCAAGGGTCCCATGTGGAGGATGGGTCCCGTGGGCGCTGCTACGTACAAAGAGTTTATATATACCTATAGTGTATATATTTAGATCTGTACATATAGTACGCATGCCATGTGATTTTTTGCCATTCGGACAGAGGCGGAGGCGGCCGAGTTATAACCGTGACTTTGGCCTATCTTGAGGACAGAATGTAAGACATGCTCGCTATGTTATGTTGCGTTCTTGTAAATTATTATAAGACACGCGACATGGGGGACTTGGACGAATCTCATATTCTTTCTTGATATTTATGCATGCTCGATTAGAATAATCCTGTACCGGAAATGAGATGTTTTTAATGAATTCTTTAATCGCGAGTCATGCGTAAGATTCATTTGCAGAACGATAAAATAATATCAGTAGATACCAATGTTATTTATACAAAGGGGATAACTGTTTAAAAGGTTATGAGAATTTCGATACAAGAATCACAAATCTGTTTAAAGCTTGGTCGAATAAAATATTTTTGTTTTTAACTGTTCAGCATTTTTTATTCATAGAATATTGCTTAATCGTTGGAACTTCTAGTAATGATAGAGCTTTGATATACTGCTTTGATTAATCGACCGCTTGTCATGTACTAAGCTGTTAACGAGGAGAAGGAAAAACAGGGGTTAGGATTCATTATGAAATTTGGCAAGTGTTATAGAATTTTTAGCTTTTTGAATTGTTGAATTTAATTAATACAACAAGACAGTATACATATATATTATATATGTATAAATTGTAATTGTCATATGGTAAATCTTGTTTCGTGTATCTATCGAGCTAGAGCAGTCCACCGCGTAACTACTGATATGACAGTAAATTCGTATGCTTGGATTACGCAAGCGTTAATTAAACTTTAACCAAAGTTAACGACTGTGTATTCTCGTGATAACAAACGCTTGCTTTGGAAATGCTTCCACATTCTGACAGCGCTATGTACTATATATAAAGGTGTATAATACGAACGTGGAACCTTTCGCACTAGTTTAGTTGATAGTCGTAGATAGATAATCGAAATACGTTATCGCACAGTGCCAAAGGAGGAATCCAACGTATCTGATAAGCTTACGTATAAATTGAAACTATATCTCCGAAAAGACGTGTGCCAATTTTGCTGAATTTCAATAAATTTTACATTACAGATACAGAGTGAGCTTTTTGGATAATGCTTTGCTGTCAAAGATGCATCATCGCTATTTAAATAATGAATGATTTATATTTTTCGAAAGACAACATCTTGAATACTTGTTTTTTTTTTAATTTACTCTTTTTGTTTGATAACGTAACGTTTGTGGTCGATATCGACGATGTCATGGGCTCCGATTTTGCGAATTTAGTACGTGCTTAAATCATATTCTGGAGTGTGCGACCGTCTTATTGGAAGGAGGAATATTATCATTAAAGCCAGCATTGCAGTCGTCGAAGTTTCAATTAAGCTCTTGGTAACACGTTTCCACGCCAGGCGAAACCAAGTTCGCCCATTATTGTTACATACAAGGATACAAACATTGGTGGTGTTTTAGATTTAATGAATTTGTAATTCATTTAGTAAAATGTAACACACGGAGCGGAGTATACAGTTTTACAATATGAAATAAAGATATGAAATCTATATGTTTCTATAAACTTCAGCTACTTGATTTGATTATTATTAATTTGACAATCGCAGTACGGTTATCGCGTTATCAGTCATCGAAGAAAATGCACTAGCATATTTCATGAACGATATAAGTATTTCATAGAAATTTAGAGGGTGGCAATGAAAAAAAAACTTGATTTTTAATAGTCAAGTATACTGGAATAGAGAAGTTGCTTTATGGCCACCTTGTATATCCAATATTTTATATGATTATTTATTTATTTTCTTACATCAGTACGAGTATTAATTGACTTAAATCTTCTTATTAGGATATAGGACGAATTTATTGTAAATTATAATTCAATAATAAATACTACAAATCGTTGTACTATATTATTATAGATATTGTATTGCGGGTAGAAGTGATTTAAAAATTTGTGATCGAATATCAGAATAGAGTAAAGCCTGCGGGATTCGTTGTGCATGTCAGTGATAGATTGAATTGTCGTCGACAGAGTTTCTAAATAATTTTAGCGCACTGTATCCCTACAGAATACAAGGTAAAGTAATGAATAGAGAAAATCCGGAATGGCAAAAATTTCGTTAACTTAAAAAAATTATTCATAATACACCTTTATGATTGAATATAAAATATAATACAGCGATGCAAATTGTTATTAATTTTTTTACAATCCCCACAGCAATTATTCAGTAGATCTGAATATATGAGCTGTAGTAATTGAACGAATTGGTATAAAATTACCTGATATTTGGATTCAATTGATTTGTTGAATTTTATTTCAACACCACGAATATCAATTTTCAGAAACATTCGTGTCTTATACCTAAAGTCTTAAGCATAACATTAAATCCTTCGTTACGCCTAACGATCCAATTTATATTTCACATTATGTATTTTCGGCGTATTCGCTTTTTCAGGGGGTGGGCAAATAAGTAGCTAGGCTGTATTATGTTTCTGGTAATCTTAACAGAAAGAATAAGTTACAAAATTAGCAGCGACGCAGCGGGAAAGGGTGGAGTGGTGGCAAGAAGACAGAGAACCTGGAATGGGATTCGTTTAAAGTCCAAGTGTACACGAATTAATTGAGGACGGCCGAGACAACGAGTCACTGCTAACGAACGACCTGGGACGAAAGAGTTCCCTGAGGATAAGCTATGACGACACAGCCCGCGTAAGACTGCGAAGGAAACCATCCGCTTCATCTGAATAGGCTCTACTATTTTCCAGGCATTTTGTGAATATTGACTTTTTTGGTTTTCATTGTCCCTTCGATATAAACTATTATCTTAATAGCTATAGACATTAGTTTTATAAAAGTCAATTTTTCTTAAATACGACCATGTAAAACTCGTGTGGTCCTACGTATTCAGAAATGCAAAGAAATTCTGGACAGATCATTGAACCAGTGAGATTAAAATTTTTAGGAAAATTCATGTAACGATAAACGAACCCATAACATTTGAATACGTTCAATATTTTTTATTCAAAAAAGAACATCTGGTGGTAATTCATTTTACAGGAGCACCCGACTTTTCAGTGACACACAATTGTCTTGTGGTGACTTCATTGAATTAATTTGAAAATATCGATTTGCAACAATATGATATAAAATTATACGCGCAACATTCAAATAACGCCGAATAGATGGAATTTTTGTAAATAAGAAAATTTATTACTCGTGTTTTCATGTGATTCATAGAACTGTATTCCGTAGTGGTACTAATCTTGTTATGAATTGGTCACTTGGCTGACCTCATCGAATTACAATGTTGGTACTACCTCATACGTCAATATCTAAATGAAATATCTATATCCAATCAAAGTTTTGCAATACGTTTTCCAACTCGTGAACCAACTTCCTAATGCATAACTCATATGCGGGTTCATCGATATTTCCTTGCTTGACGAATTACTCAACTTGAATCTACTAACTGGATTCTCCGATAAGGGATGAAACTAAATGAGTTCATTGGCATTTTTTTCCCTTTGGGTGCGGTGCACCCTTTCTGTAGGTAGTGCATAGCAACTATACCCACAAGGGATGGTTCGTGTTAACAACTTTATCGCCTATGGAATAGGAAGGGAGTTCTCAAAGCCACGGTATAAAACTTAATTACGCTTTGTACCTACATATATTACAACACAAGTGGTGAACATACTTGATACAATTATCTTTTAACGATACTCAACGAGCCCATACGCATTGGCTAGTTAGATGATAATAACTTTTCAATTTGCAAATAAGGTACGACATAAACTATTTTACCAGTTCATGCTTATTCAACTTATTTCTTCTTTTACACGGTATTATATTGTAATATACCGAAATCTTAATCGGGCCTAAAGCACAAACTTTTGTAATCATAGTTAAAAACAAATAATACTGTTGTGAACAGTTTCAATTTTTATACGCGGTTTCAAAAAAGAGTTAAATTAATTAAAAATCAAATTTGATTAAATATTAAAATCGTACGGTAATGTATTATTAACTATATGGTTGACACGTGAGCAATAGCTTGTTCAGTGTGTCCTGGCCTAAGTTGACGCGCTGTTGCGTATGTGACAATCATGTGGTCAAGATGATATTTAACGACTGGATTATTCTAAAGCTAAAATATTGTGTATCGATATTCTAAGACTTGAACCATTTAATCGATAGAATTAGATACGCTGAGTTAGTAATTATGATAAGGGTTGTACACGTAACTCGGAGCGTCTGTAACACCTGACTATCCCGCTCAAGAGCCTCTACCCAGTCTAATATAATAACGTCTTTAATGAGTTTTCTGACGACTCGCCCCCCTCAAGCAGCGCCCCTGGGTTCTCGACTACTAATATCATAATGTTCTTAGTCTATTGTGACGAGAGTTATTATGGTATTTGCTTAAGAAAGTGCAAAGTCTCCGAAGAACTTGCACTATACCCATTTACGAAGTGCTTGACTTTTCTCAAAGTTTCCCCGATTCAGGCTCACCGTATTGTCAGTATGCGTGCCCCGTTTAAAGCGATTATGAAACCTCACTTGTACTTTCTTAAAACAATACAGCCAGTAACTTTTGTCAGTTTCAGGAATTCTTACAAATTTATGCCGCACCACCTACCACGGAGATACTTATACGTATTAGGTGTACAAAAGAATAATGGAATATTTCAATATAAATGATTTAATTGGATCATCAACAGAGCCGTTGACGCTGTAAAATATTGTTTGGTAATTAGAAATAATTTTGGGATTTATATTTGACTCTTGTCACTTTACAGGCCGATTTGTTTTCGTCGATACCAGCGTTTATCGAGTTTTTAATGTTCAAATTAGGCACCGACGTGAACCAGAGAACCGAATGCAGTTTAAAAAGGCGTAATTTACCACTGCAATTAAACGTACTCTTTACGTATATCGTCAGCTTTACTTTTAAGGAGTTTCAATTCCAGAGCAAAATAGGTTTTCCACTTTCACCGAAAATAAGACAAACCCATTACCAAGGCGAAATGGGCTGTTTGAACACAATGGAGTAGAATGGTTCCCGTGTTGAACGGAGTTTATAGGATTGTTGCCGCTTGGTGTCTTCCACGAATTGTCACAAACACACACGTCCGCTTTATGAAATTGCTTTTTTGCGTTTTGATTATTTAATAGTTCCAAAGAGTCTTTGTCTATTTTTACCAATTTTTATCCTCTTCATCCGAATTCAACGTGTGCTTTCGTAATATTATGGACATTTCACTCATGCAGGAGAGTATTGTTTGAAAACCTTTTTTTAAATAATAATGTCTTAATAATTTTTAAAATAATTTTTAGATAATAATGGAAGTAAGTGTAATTATCTATCATGAGCACCTGAGCCTTTTTAGATTTAAAAATTCATTTACCTTAAGCACCATAAAAATACTTGCAACGGTAAACGTGCACGGTACACCGTCCTAAAGGACTTGACTTAATTTTGTAAACCAATAAGTATAAAATTACATATCTCGAAAATGTAATAAGATATTCAATTTACCAAAGGTCTGAGATTTCATGTGTATGTGGGAAGATTCGCAGTTTTTTTATCATGCCTGCAAAATGCTTACCAGAGATACGCAAGTTCGTGAGGACAGAAAGGGATGAATGAATCGAAGCAGACCCGGAATTCAATGGCTGAACGTCTCGCACATAAACTTTTTTAATGTCCATTGAAATATAATATAGATTGGTTTTAAAATACTGTATCTTTCCACGAGCAGAATTAATTCCATAAATTTTATAGTATCAAATTTGTAAATCTCGTAGGAAGGACAAGACGATTACACGAAAGTCGAGTGATGAAATACAATTTTCAATTAAGAAAATCTCACCGATTTCATCCTAGAGGAATAGTCTTCTGAAATATCCCATTAGCAAAACGAGCTACTTCAGTGAGCAGATCTTAATTAGTTAATTAGTTTGGGCGAACACGTGGAAATTGAAATTGTGCAATTATTTCGTTCGGCTTCTCGGGCAGGGACAGTTATGTAGATATAAGACGAAGTAAGGGTAGAGTCATTTAATTTCATCAATTAAGTTTGTCACGGGTGTCAAATCAGAATAATGGCGACTGCCATTCAAGACCGTCACAACATTTTGAAAATCGTATTTCAGTGTTTAATCAAGTGAAATTTCAATTTGAATACAATAAAACGAAGACTTACAATTATACAAGTATAACGGGCCGAATCAAATCAGTGCACGGTTCAGTCCAAAATTCAGGAACAATACGATTTTTTCTACGATGGATAAGTCTTCGTATTTCCTTCGCTCTCGAGTACTTTTCAACCTGGCCGACTTCGTATATTCCCGCTATACCATTTCCCATCGCTGTCTTTCATATGGACAGAAAGAGGTTCCCATCCTTTTCTTTTTTTTACTCTTTACCTCCTCCTATTCCGTTTCCTATTATACCTCACAATTCCCGAGAGCTCGGATTATAGAATTGTAGATAAAATGGTTTTCTCCTCATTACTGAAGGCGGAATCAGGTATCTTCGCGGTTCTCATATCTCATCTCTTTTGTAGAAGAAGCTTAAGAGAGATAGTAAGGCTTTCGAAATGCACCAAGGGCTGTAGGTATTAGCGGAGATAAATGTTCGATGTTCGACGGATATGGTGGAGCGAAGAAATAGTATTATAGATAAAAGAGACTCTTGTGAAATATATAGCTCACCTGAATAGGATGCGTTATTAAGGATAAGTATCTAGTATATGCATTTACATTTAAGTACGTCATTAATACTTAAAAGAAATTCTCGTAAAGTCGGGATTTCGCGTGAAAGAAATATTTTTCATATTATAGATACAGATGAGAATAGCAGGTACTTCAGAAAACTATATAAATGCTTCTATACTACGTTTCTAATAACAATGAAAACGTGATCCTTCTTATATCTAATTAAGCGAAAACATCCATAAAAGAGATATCGTAAGGAGCAAAAGGTATAACAAATATTTGCTCTGATAAGAAGGAAGTAACTCCTTCGCGTCAAGAAGATGTAACTCCTTCACGTTTTTCTTATATTTTCCAATAGCCTTCATGCATCTACATATATGTATATAAGAACCCTAAGATAGATATTTTTGTCGACTCAAAGGAAATCGATAACAATATATTCACAGACAAGTAATATAGGGTGTTCCAATGATCCATGAAGGACATTCGATTCGACACTGAATGAAATCAGTGATACTGTAATAGGTGGGTGATATCTGCGTGGAGGTGACGTAATGGGCATATTCTATACCGTAAAGGGTAAAGGGCGTAGGGGGGAGGGGGAGGGGGGGTTAGAAATACGCACACCCAAGGGATGTTTCCATACTACCCTAGGAACATAATTTTCCGAGTTAAGATATGAGGCTTCCAAACCACCCCGGAACTCAACCGCCTTTCCAGTCGTTCTCCAAACCTCTCGTGAGTCTGGAGCATCCTGCACACAGGAAGCGGATGTACGTTCCTACAGCACATATGTCTGTGTGTATGTATATATATAGATATACCTTAGAATGTTACTGGTATACATAGCTTAAAGTCTTCGAACATTTATCCCAAAGGAGTATAACGTTTATTATGACTTTGAGGTTAAAATTTTCAAAGATCATTGCCTGTACACGTGTTACGGCTTTTGCTTCAGTTCTTAGGTATAAGAGTAAGGAAAGTGCGCTGTACGGACATAATTTCTTGTAAGGCGCTAAAAAAATTATGAAAAAATTTTCAAAAAGTTTTCACGTTAGCTACCTCCTTGACATTTTTCGAAAACGATCTAACATTGATCCTGCCACAAGAGACGTACTTTTTCATCGGTCTCTAAGAAACTATTCCGCCGATCCAACTGTTAGTAGGACCGATAACAGGGTGTCCCAGGACTCGAGGGAGATCGTAGTTCTACCCGTAGACGTGGAAAGACGGGCTTCCGGGTTCTTGGAGATATCGCACCACGGGGACCCTTTCCTACAGCTGCTCCATCTGCGTTTCCTTCTCTCCCTCATTTTATCATGCTGTCTCTCTTTCTCCTTCGTGCAAGCTGTTCCTTGGAGCTCGACAGATTTGTATGGCTAGGTAGCAGAACAGCTACCCCTATACTTCATGACTATATTTTATAATATTATAATCCATTTACCAAGAGAATGCCAATTACCGTCAACACTTTTTAGGTAGGTTGACTAACAAGAACTTTTTTTATTAAATTAAATATATAATCAGAAGGCTGCCGCCACGCCATATAGTGAATCATTAAATTATAACGAACATCTCTTATACATAAATTGACTCGCATATACTACACCTACTTTTTTTTTTATTCCCACCTGAAATGAACTTTACATCTATGCACGTTGGCTGATCTCCCTGCAATGGAGATGATTGAAATAAAATGTTGTCCCTGATTTTTTGCTGGTTTTTCTTCCCTTTTTTATTGTCTACGTGAAGTAACGCTACGCGGATTAGTTCTTTGGAGATAGACGGACTGGGTGCAATCTCCGGCCAGTACTTGTAATCGTTGTTCTTCTCCGGGTCTACCTGTGTGCGAATTGCACAAAATGGGAAGAGGCCACTTTGTTACCAACCTCCTTTCGGTTCCTTAGGTGGCTCCTTTGCAACGCGTATTACGCTTTACAACGCAGTAAAACGGAATGTGAAAAGAGATTGCCTTCTACGAAATATAGCATCCTGCACAGAATTTTACGAAGAGGTAACCAGCTTCCTACTCAAAGTTTACGTACGGCAAAAGATTTAAGTAAGAAACGGGGACGATATTAGAACATTCGAGTGTCTGTAATTTGAACGCGTAATCTGCATACCAGATGCGAATGTCTTAACGGTTTGTGATACCTTTTGAAAATAATAATAAAGGTGTATCCACGGTGCAAACGGCAGATTACTATTTCCGTCATACAACTTATATACATGCATGGGAAATTGTTGCTGTTTAAATCTTTTTCTATCAACTTTACGTTCTATTTACATTGTATTAAAGGGAATTCCCCAGCGTGGCAAGTACCAGGTCTCTTTCTTCTATTTTATGGCTTTTCATTCTGTTGCGTAATAATGTCGCGCAACCGTAAACTTTAAGGCTCCTTCTCGTAAAATTGCAAGTAACGGGTTCTCGCTATGAATGCAGCACTGAACCGGTGAGGATCCTTTAGCTTGAAGAATAATGGCGTCGTGTAAATAATGACTAGGGATTAGAAGCAGTGTTCAGTGTGTATCTGGAAAACAATTTTTAGGGAGTTATAACCAATTTTACATATGTGAATGTTTCTGATGTATTAAGTGTGTAAAATATAATCATGTACTTATTTTTCGTTAAAATTTTTCCTTGCTATGAAGGTTAAGTGATTCGAAATGGTTTTACTTGGTATTGTGAAATATTCATTCTTATCGCAATCCTGTTATTTCTATAATATCAAGTTCTTAACTGTTAACCCTTTTGTTTCTCGTCATGGGAAACGCCAAATTGTATAATATATGTATATTATGTATAAAAACTAGGTTGAAAATTGATTAAAATTCTTTTATTTTTATTCTATAATGTCATACCTGTTGAATTAAAATTTAATAAAAACTAGAGAATTTGAAGATTGGTATGATTACAGGTTATACTTGTTGAATTGAATTCAAGTACAGCAAGATGCACATTGTGCAACTAAGGTATAACAATCATGTATTATGTGAAAATGTTGTTGACAGTGTGATAAGCCTATAAAAAACAAAACTGTCGAATGTATCAATTTGCAAATGCAAGTGACAGATTGTATCGTTAAAATGACAGAAACCCCCTTTGTACGAGCTTTTAAGGTAACTGATATATTTCACTAGACTTCACGAGTATCATATACATATAGCAGACGTAATCATAAATCCGATCCTTTTAGGAAATAAGTAGGTACAATGCTTTAAATTATTATAAAAAAATATTTTTGTTCGGGTCTAAATTTTTACTTGAATTTCATAAAAAGAAACAGCCAATAAAATAAAGTCTTTCTTTCCCTTTTAACATAAACGACATCAAATCCGAGCATTGGTAAAGTTTATGCTTGCCATGGAAGAAAGAAGAATCTTTTTTTCCAATATAGACACTCGCGAGAGCGGCACTTGGCCAAGTAAATATTGTTTTTCGTCGTGAAGTTTTGGGCAAGCGGATTTGCCACTGCGGTCTATCAAACAGTTACTTCGCTGATCCAGAAAGAAGCCGTTACGGCCGCCATACTTAACAAAGAAATATGTGAGTTTCATATAAAAACAAAGCCTCGGCCGCATTTGAAAATATTCGAGCTAAAACCTTCCACTCCATCCTGTCGTTACAACAAATCATAACTGGCCAAAAACTTCACCGCCCTTTTCACGATAAGGAAGAACTTTCGACAATTTATGGATAAGAAAGTTTTCGTTGGTGACGTTTATTACTTTCGCCCATATTCATTCACGTCGTCTGAATGGCTTCGCTGCCGAAAGCCTAAATCTCGGTTAAATCTGAGATACTGCAAAACGAGTCAGCGAGCTCGCGCGAAGCCCGCTCCTCTCATCAAATAAAACGGGGTTGCTGTGACGTGAGTGCCAAGAGTATCTTCTCTTTGAACAAGCTGTGGCATTTTCATGGCGTTTGAGAGTGCGCGTGAGTTTTGATAATTCTGGAGCAAGATTACATCATAAAGGAATAAAAAACAGTGCACCAAGATCAATAAGATGAGTCACGTTAAAGAAACATGTATAGCAATAGTATATTAAAAATTGTCAAAATCAAGATACAGAATGATGCTTTAGTATTTTTTTTCCTTTTACAAATTTATAAAAGTTTTTTCAGTGGCGACTTATTCAATTTAAAGTTTACCAAAAGTAATGCTTTTCATAAAAGTCTACGAGAATTGAAAAGTTTGGTACATTTTTTCTTTATCTATCTCTTTTTTTTTTAAATATTACTCTACGTATCCTTTCTAGTACATACTCATTTGCGTAGCTATTCGCCTCTCGAACGTTTCGAAAAATAATGCGAAAACTTGCAAGATATTTGAATGATACTCGGCTATACGTCATTTAGCTCAAATAGCTGTTTCAAGTTTAATTTTATTCACACTGAGGCCTTTGTGATGAAATGTTGCTGTAAATTCAGCGGCGGGGTTTGCTTCTCCAGACCGAAATCCACGAGAATTTCTCCTTTGTAAATAGACACGTAACTGTCGTATTATCTCCTGGCGCGTCATTGTCTCCGAGAACGCTTGGTCGCACGGCATTACTCTACCGACTACGGAGATAAGAAGCAATTTACGAAGCTCACCGTTGAAATTGTGTCTTACACCAATCCTCAAGCCTCGGGGGATAAAGTAACCAGAAGCATGTATGTATACATACTACCTACTGGATACCAATTAAATGGCTGGACGTTATTTATTCGACAGTAAATAACAGTTGCATTTTGGCATGCTAAAAGTGGTAACAGTTAGAAAAGAAAGTTCGTAATTTCTTAAACAAATGTATAAAGAATATGTGTGTTCTATATAGTTGCACAGTTTATTGGTTAGTGAAAAAAGTTTGATTCAAAGAAGAAATCTTGTTACGTACATTATTGTTAATAGGACATTTGACGTGGTAATAAAAGTGATACGTGATTTACATTGAATTAAAACATTTTAATAGATTCCAATAATACGTACGTTAGTAAATGAAAGGCTGCATACAATTTGTAATTTTATAACTTTAAGTTTTTTTTTAAATAAATAATAGTTATCTTCATCATTATTTTAACAATTACTCGTGACCTTATTTATTTCGAGGCATGTTTAATTATTTTAAAATATTCTTTATATATAATTACGTTAAGTAGGATTCAAATGAAATTTTACTCATCCAATTCATATTGCACATTTTGATTGCATATGCTTTTAAACGCAATACAGTTTTTAAATATATTAATAGAAATATTTAAAAAATGCTAACGCTCGTGACACAAATATAAATTGTCACTATGAATCAACTGTGTGAGGTTACCATATGGTTAGGTCCATCGTTTTCGGTGTGCATGGGGTTTGGCAAATGAGGGATGCAGCCCTGACTGCGTTATGACTTCCCGCATTATATCTGTCTCGGTTGCGTCTTTAAAAGATACATGACCTCATTGCCGAAAATTGTCATTCAGCGATACATATTATCAGTGGGGACCAGTAATGTTTGGTAAAAAAGATATCATTGCACATTCCGCAGTTTCGACTCGATCCGTGATGCAGCAAAAGCTGAGAATATAATAATGTAGAAAAAAAGACAAGACCCCGATATCGTTGGGCTGCTGGTATTTCGTAACATAGAAATAGCACAAGACTAGCGTTACGTTGCATAATACAAAACCTCATATCGTTGATGCTTCTCTTTTACAAAAACTATCAGTCCAGAATCCTGTTCATATAGTAGCGATTGTTTGCTTTTTTGTCAACCACCAGTCCTTTTGATAAAAATACATTCCGAACCATTTTTTATTCCCACATTCGTTTTTCGTATTTTATGCAAAAATATTTTTCATCGTAATAATAGATGAATAGAGTATTTCTTTAACTCTTTATTACACAGTGCACTATTACACACTGCTGTCTCATAGATCTTACCAATTTAATGTTTAACCTTCATGTCGAACTTGCTTCCACGTAAATTTTCAATAAACTAAAAAAAGTATTATATAATTATTGATTGACACCTAGTCGATAAATTCATTTAAATTATGAAAAGAACGACGTGAAACTAGATTTCAGTTATTCTATTCGTTTTAGTGATCTTGCAGTTCAGTTCTATTAATTGAAGCCTCACCGAACTGAACTTGTAAAGTATCTTTGCAAAGTCGTACCTGTGTAGTGAATAATTAAATAATGCTAAAACAGATGTAAGTCCATGAGTTTCAAAAATATTTTTGACATTAACAAAATCATTATTTGATCCATTAATGTTATTAAGTTATTATTAAAAATATATATTGTAAATTACTGTATAGGAGATGATGATGAATATATATTTTATTGAAAAATTGAAATAATTTACTTACAGATCAGCAAAATGTATTAGAATACAAAAATCATATATATATAAAGTGGTCCAGAGGCAGTTTTGAGGACATGCGGCACTCACAACGGCAAACCAATGTGTTATTTTAA
>JARQTI010000313.1:288284-304040 GCA_030142655.1 Trachelus tabidus | reverse complement strand
GCGCCCCCCCCCCCCCCCCCCCCCGAAAGTAAACGAAGAAGCAACGATCGTATTGTTAGTTAGACTCGTGAATACCCGATAATTAGATAAATGATAACAATGGAGCGGCTGTTCGGCATCCTTGTGCAATTGTCACAGAAATAACTGATCTACCGGGTAACAAAGGGCCGCCGCACTCTTTTGCTTTCTTGACTTTGTTCCTTTGCCGTTGGTCATTCCTTCTCACTCTTTGCCTCGCCGCACGCTTTCTTACCCTTTACTTCTATAACAGCTTCGCTGCTCCTTTGCTCTTTGGGTACGAATGCGCTGACTGAATGAGCGGCAATGAGCTCGTGCATGTACATACATGGATGCACCTTGCCCCGCCTTGGGAAACAATGCTTGCACTTCGTGGTACGTGGCACACAATGCGTCGCTCGGGGCAATCTTAGCGTTCGCATACTCTTGGTAAAGGAACCGACATTTTGGCTTCAATATGCGTCTCATGATTTGCGCCTTACGTGTGCGTGTACTTATAGATATAAAGGTATACAAATGATTGTAATCGTAGTAGATAAAAAGATTGATTGTTGCGCGACCTGATAACGCATTTGCTCTGGAGGGGCATTATATGTATATTGGAAAGTTAGGATGTTAATATGGGCACGTGCTGGTTACGCAATAGTCAAGTTATAGACTGATTATTTGATACTGTCTACTTGGCTATGAAAAGAGTTAGTGATAATCGATCTTATATGGGAATTTACTTATGGAGATTTTTTTCAAGTTTTTGAATATTTTATGATTTTTTTTATCCTCGTGTACTAGTTTCAGATGTGTATTATGTAATATACGGTTTTTATCATTTGGAATGACATTATATAACGATTCTGTATTTTAGGTGACAATAGGAAAAGGAAGTATTGTTGGTAAGGGTCGTTAGAATTTGTGCCGGAAACGTATAATCTGCTACCTACCAGACTATGACAGTATATAGGCTAAGTTGGTATATATATATACATGTATGCTGAGCACTCTTCTCCGGGATTCTGACTCTCCCGCATACTTGACGCGCAGTAGGATGTCTATGGTAGGTGGAGAATTGTCGGATTCACAGCATCGATGAACGTTGAACTGGGACACGATTAGCTTTAGATCGATTTGATCCATCAAGAGCCGATGTAAAACTTTTGATTATCTTGGAAAGTGCCAAAAGGGAGCTCATTTTTCTCTATAGTATCTCTACCTTTATTTATATGCTGATTTTCTTCTTTTCTTATACGTTGACCTACCGTAGAATTGTAAAAATTTTTTAATGTTGATACCCTTGAATATACATGCAGTTGGGATTATTAAGCTGAAAATCGTTTAAGCTGTAGTATCGAGGGTGGCGAGTATTTCCAACGCGGTAACTTCTCTTCTTTGTCGAAGGGTAGATTGAATTTTGAACGGACTCGTTAGGGGCTGAATAGAGAAGACCATGGACAAAGTTTGCTTTCGAGGGAAATCCTTGGGTCAGCGAAAGAGCGGATCGACGGTAGAGCGCGTTTTATACGTACGCGATATGCCTATATGTCGACTGTAAATTTTCTCAATGGAAAAGAGGAAACCCGATTTTCTCTAGTTTTCCGAATAAAGCTCATCGTAACAATGGAATGTGAAATGCTACATTTTTTCAGTTAGGTCGAATCGATATATCTTTTTCATTCAAAAAAGTAGATTCCATGATAAAGGTATCTTTATCAATAAAATGCGAGAACCGATTTATTCCGAATATTTTTGTAGAATTGCTCTATTGATGTTAGTATTACTTAAAATACTATGCTACTTATAGAGATCGAGTGTTTTCAGAGAGTCTGTAAAAATAATGTATAGACATGGTTCTTAGGTCACGTATTGGAAAGTGCATTGTAGTCGTAGAAAACGTAAAGTTCGGGACGAAAGTTTTTTGTCATCCTCGTTTAAGTTTTTCGAAACCTTTTTAATGATGGTCACTAATTGTTAGCTTAATCGTTCTACCACGCTCATCAGGTACGTGATGAGCAAACGCTGATCACCATTTGCCTTTTTTAATTTTGGATATATTGTCTGTCCTTAAATGCTTTTTTTTATTCTAGAAAGAAAATTTCATTCCACGAGTCACGAATGGCTTAGCATTTTACGCACATTAGAGGCATGCATGCATTCCATAACGTAGCGTAACACGTGTCGAAATTTAGATCTAAACGTCAAAGCGATGCGTGGAAGCATGTATGGGATTTTGTTACTTTGGTAAAAATTTACTGTCCTCTTAGAACGTAATAAAAAATCATAACAGACACAGTATGGAAAAACCGTTAATAGATTCAATTACAATGAATTATTGATTTTTCTTAATAGCCAAAAATCTACAGTCGGCATTTTATTTTTGAAGAAACATAGGCTGAAATATATTACTGATAAAGTGATAACACTTTATTTACCTACGAATAATTCAGTATTAATCATAGCTAAAGACAAGAAAAATAAATGTTTTCCTGTAGCGAAGCTATTTAAAGTCAGATACAAATTACTTGTGATAACGCCCTAATGCAAAATATATAAAATACATAGTAAAATATTCACACGCAAATTTTTTTTGGAAATTATCCGAAATGTTACCTTAATTGAAGCTAGTATACTTGCATTTAATTTTTCTGAAAAAATGGAGTTAAATTGGTGCAATAACCCTGAAACTCTGTAAAATTGAAATATTTGTTTGCAAAATCCTAATAACATTTATGTATTTATGATAAATGGACCTAATATGGTTAATCAACATTGACTGTATACATAAGATTCTGCGGAGTGCATTATATCTGTACGTAAATAATTGAGTATCTATAACCTATCAGGCCATCACAAATATGGTAGTTAACAATAAATATTAGTTCAACAACTAAATGATAAAATCAGTTGAGCAATTTGTTTAAGAATTAGATGATAGCATCAGGTTCGCTTCTCCAGCATTTCCAGGTAGTACAATTACCATTGCGTACCTTTTGATGATTCTGTGATTGAACGTCAGAATCTCAAGAGAAAAATACCTGTACATAAATTTTATATGGGTTCTCATCATGAAAGCAACTTGATGACTGATCAGTGATCGAGCTCCAATGATTCGAGCTGCCGTGACCAATTGCACAGGGCAGACCTCTGCTATGCTTTTCACTTAACTTCAAGTCGCCGACAGTCGTCTATTCCCTTATAGACTCCTACTGGATGCATCGGTAAGAAAAGGTTTTAATAATTAATTATTTTTATCGAGCATTCAATTAGGAAAGATGATGACCCGAGAGACGACGAATTTGTTACGGTAGGCGTGATCTGTCGGGGATATTCATAAAGAAGCGCAAGCTAACTTTTTGTAATTGATCCCTATATAGTGTGGAATATTAAAACGTGAAAGCATATTTTCATCAGATACAACGTACCTTTACTGTTGAAAGTGCGTGAGAATTTTTTATAATTTTTTCTGACACTTTTTTGACATATTCAGGGAACAAATTTTGTTTCGGAATTTTTGGAATAGTCGGTTACGGGCGATCGCCCCTATATGGATTACCATAGATGGAATAAAAATAATATTTTTAAAATTCACAACTTCTAAATGTAAGTATAGGGTAAAATGACTGAAAAATTCTTTAAAAAAGTGGAATTTCCTACATTTTTATGTATTATTGCTTTTAAATATTAAAAAAAAATATAATTCGAGTACGTGCTTTTCCATATTTTTACGCATGAACTTTTATTAATTTTCATTCATTTTGTCAGGTTATCTCCCATATAGATTCTCATAATTAGACTAGTACTAGTACCGAGCCAAAACCTGTGTCAAACTAATGTTGATGACGTGTCCTCTTGACTATATTTCTCCTGTTCTACATAGCGAGATAAAAACGTTATGAAAGTAAATACCTAACACACTTCTTTTGTGCCTTGAGAGTTGCAAATTAAATGCTATAAAATGTATAATATGCGGAATGCCATAGCGTTTCACGATGTGCACAACATTGGGTAATAGAAGGCAAATAAATAGTTATCTTAACACGTTGATCACGGATTCCCATCTGGAAATCTTCTGCAAACTTGGATATGACAGGGTTCCCTTCGTCGAAGATAAATCAATTCTCGTTTTGTTTATCACAATAAGTGTTTTCATAACCTCGCATAGTATGTCAACATATATATAGTCAACTATATACAATATCGATGATTTAATAATTTTAAAATCGATATAAGTTGGATAAATTAAGTTGTAATAATTTTGAAAAAGACAAATCATAGTAAATGTATATCTGTTAGATATTATTTTTAATTATTATTATTATTATTATTGATCTCAATAACGAGAACCGATATTACGTATACGAAATATAATTATAATCGATATGGGATATGCTGTTTAGCCAGAACACGATATTACAAATAATCTGTGTTCTTCGATCACCCGTTATGCATGGACCCATATCTGTGTGCATTTCGAATCCAACTACTGATTAATATTAATGATCAATTAAACACGCAGCATTTACATTAATTACGTGCATTCATCATAGTTAGGATCGCGCATGACGCACAGTGCGTTTGTATAATAGTGAGCCGAATGGGCAAAGGGATCGTTGCGTGTTTACTATACAAAGTTATTTAAAAACCTACGAGGCGAATCGATCGCTCAAAATTTCATTTAACTCGCCTTAAAAGGAGCGGTGGAATGTTTTACGATTGGATACAAAAGGGACTAATTCGCCCTGTTTAAAGCTAATTTAGTTTATTAACCTTGAATCGTACAGACAGAAGTCTTGTTGAAACTTAGGAATACGTAGTCCCTGTAAAATTTGTATACTCAAAAGATTCTATCGCAATCACTTTGCATTAATGAAGGTTTTGTCTATTCAATTTTAATGATGTATTCCATTAAAACTTATCGCCTCAATAACACATTCCTTGTTTTCGTATAAACCTTGTCGAAATGTGTTAAATTTCTCTTCGCATGGCAACATCCTTGCACATTTTTTTCAGATCAAAATACGACTTTGCGTGCTTTACAAGTTTTATATTTAAATGGCGAGCGATAAGCTCCTTTTAGGCTACCGGGTGTACAGTTTTACTTGGATAACGAGCGACACGCGACTAACGGACGTTATAATAGTGCTTGTGGTATAGTGTGAGATTATACGTAAAACGTGGTGACTTGGTTGCTTTGGATTCCCGAGAATTCGTCTAGTTCTCACATGAATTATATTACCGAGCAAGTTCGTGAGTTAGCGGGAAGGGAGTATAGGATATGCGACAAGGGACAATCTCGTCACGGATTAGCAAAACAAGAGGGCTTCGCCGTGTTCAAAATGGACTAGCAACACCATCCTTTTTGTCCCATGGGTTCCCATGAAATCTGGAATCTCATCGTGTTATGTTACTCTTACCGTTGGATTAGCCTGACATTCTATGAGACCAACTTGCTTTCCTTTTTTTTTCGAACGTCTATGATTCTCCTGATGAGGCAACATTGGGAGCAATTTTTTCTACGAGGAAACTTTTTTTTTCGTGAAAACAGTATGATATTAGATTCTTAGACATGACCCTTTCGAACACGCCGGGACTATTTTATGCAATCCACATTGTAAAAAAGAAGGTTATTTTTACAAGTGTATGCGTAGTCTAAAATTCTACGGCTTTGATTTTTTTTTGCAGTGGCGAATGCGTAACATACGACCGTTAGGTTCGAGCGGTCGTGCCTTAAGGTAAACCTGTTTGTCCCTTTGTTTAGGCACGACTGCATGGAAAGTGCTGGGATATCTTATTCTATGATGGTCGATTGGGTTAAACTTTATTCGTTAGAAAATCGTATATTCAAGACACCCTTAGGGATGAATTGCGGCGAAATATCATAATGTATAGTAAGTGGAGATATAAAGAGAGAACTTTGCTAATTAAGAACTCGTGACGATAGATTGCCCCTTAAGTATGATTAATTATGATGAATGAATTTATTACTGGCTATCCGATAGAGTGATGCTTAGCATGAAGATACTTTATCGATTTGTTTTCATATTTCGTCTTGCGAAGAAATGGTATTTTTCCGTACGTGAAATGCTTTTAAAAATTTATTGTCAATTAGTTTTTTTAAGAGTCCTTGGAATTCGAATTAAATATCATGTTATTATGGATTTTATAAATAACTTAATGGTATTTTGAATTTTTAATATAATTTACTAAATTTTAACATAATTGAGGGAGAAATATTGTCAGAGTTTGGGTTCATTAAACAACACAGATATGTCTTCTCACGTTATCGATTACATGAAATTTTTTAGAATAATAATTAACCTGTTTATTATTCGGTGTATGAACGCATTTGAAAATTTGAAACGCTTCGTAAGAGTTTTTAAAAATCTTGTCATGCTACCTGTAGGAATTCGTTCATGTATTTTCAATAATAATATCGTTGCAACTTAAAATGCATTTATGTCATAATTTTAACAAAGCTTCAGCGCTCTCATGAAAACTCTATCCAAGTGTAAATCCTTCTTTAATTAGACGAAGTTTAATGACTTTTCATGGTGGCCATATAATAATACTTTCCTATGACTGATGCATAAATATGTACGAATTCTTGTATGTTACATATTAACACGAAAATGTTCGTTTTTCTTCATCAATGTCTTACTCTGTTAATACCTATATAATTTATTCCTCGTCAAATAGCTATAAACTCTAGCGTCCAACCGAAAGGGACAATCGGTTCAATTCAAATAAATACTTACCCATGGAATGAAAGGCTGAGAAACGAATGAACGAACCGTCGTGTTTTCCATAAAGTATGTGACATTTCCTAAAGCCACGATAATCCATTTTCTCATCCTTAAGTCGAGGCATTTCAGTTCGAGTTTGGATTCCTCGCGTGTCCTGAAATCTCAATGAGTAGAATTCACCACAAGTCTATGAATCCGCTGGACTCGAGCATTGAATTGGCACAAGGACGGCATTTCGGATATATTGAAAAGTCAAGAAGAATTCTCCAATCCATCCAGTATACGTTAGGCACAGGCGTTTAAGTCTATTCGTGAAAGTAGAGAAATTCAGATAAATAGAAATTGCCGAATGGCAGGTATAAGTACCTTTGGTAATGTTGCCCGGAGCTCTTTTGATGACCTCCCAGTTTCTCCCTTTTCTCGAGATCTCCTTCCCTTAAAAATACATCGTAGTGACTTCCATTAAAGGGAACGTTGAAATGACTCTGCTCTTTAGTCTACTTTCATTTTGGTTTCTTTACCAGTGAGCATTTCTATGTCGTTTCTGAATTCGTGATGATCCCTGTAGCAAGGGTTGCTGGGAAATGGTGGTTGTACCGGATGTTCCCTGAAACGGTAACATAATCGTGCTTAAAGAGGGGAAAACTGTGTAATTGACTACCGCGAAAGGGAGTTTAATTAATAGGGAAGGTCCTACGAGCTGCGCTTACATTTAAATGTCCAGTCTGTTTCTTCATCCTGTACCTAATTGTACCTTACGTGGATGGTCGAATTGGGAGTAAAGGATGCTGGAACAAGAGTTTGAGGTATACATGGGGTTGAAAAAGAATTCTTTATGGAAGGAGAAATTACAAGGAATTCTTGTACAGGCAGATGGGTTGTAATGTAATACGTATATGTATAGCTGGGTAGGGTTAATGTTATAGCGGACGTCCAAGTATCTTTTAAATTTGCGCCACCCCTCCATTTCGATAATAGTGTACATACCTCCTTGAAGGTATGTCGTGGCTTTTCTCATTTTATAATTAGTGCCTGGTTCAACGTCGTTACTGTACCTAACCTTATTTACCTTCTTTACTTTCTTTCTAGGCAATATTGTTCCGAGTCTACAGAGGCTGGGCTTTCCTTTGATGGCACCCTCCATACTTGCCATTCTTTTCCCGCTTCGCAGAAGAGACTTCCTTTTCTTCGTGACGCTAGAGAAATGGCAGCGGCAGTTTTCACAGCCCAATAATTAGCGTCATTTAAAATATTAACCATCCGTCCGAGCGATGGACTCAACGAGTTCACAAAGAAATTCATTCGCTTTGATCCAAGGTACGCTACACTTTTTTTATATATTTTTTTACTTATCACTTAAAGATGAATAATTTGTCAAAGAAATAATTAAATTAGGGTGTAAACAATAGGGTGTATTTTAATTAAGTTTCCATGTCGATATACTACATTTCAATTTTCAAATTTCAAATATCATTTTTGATAGCGCCAAAAAGTTATTTGACATAGGAATTTAAATTAGGCTGATAATCCATGTGTAACATATAACGCTCGTACGGTATAACATATGATATATAGTTTTATATGTTATATTATATGCCATGTCGAAATAAAAATATTTTATCGCAGAACCGTAAAGATTTACGATGCTTTCCATTTGTGATTCTCATTTACGAAAATAAATAATAATTAATCTTCTCAAATGATTTTCAATACCAAAAGGTAGCGCAATACGCAATCTACTCGTATCATCGCCAAAAATTTGTGTGGCTTTCCCCTCGATGTTATATTAAAAAAAAATCCCATTCTGGACAGAAACGGAAAGAAAAAGCTGCGAATGGCGACTTTACGAAAATTATACGAGACGACAGGGACCAAGTAATATTTTTGTGCGGAAAAAGTACCGCGATGGCTCGAGGGCGTCGCAGTGTTATGGCGTTGTGGCCCTAACGACGTTGGGCGAAATAAACACTGAAATATGCTGTGTTCGCGGTGGGATAATCGTTTTCCGATAATTCTCGATCGGCTAAACGATTCCACGCCATGCAATCTCGATCCGGTTTTCTACTGAGCATATATGTTATTCTCTGTAAAATATGCTGCTGCTATTGTTATCGTTATTTTTTGGTACAAGTTATCAATGAACTGGACATTTAGATATTTTGCTCTATTACGTATACTCATATCACGTCGAGGTTACGTACATTAATTTTTTAGTTTTTCATTTCATTTAAAATTTAAAAAAATGTGTCATATACAGCGTTACTGTAGCGCGATGTAAATATGACAAATATTTGATGTTATCGGGTGCATGTCCAATTATACCCTCATTTTTATTCATGGGACTGTATTATACCAATTTTATAATAACATTATACAATGTAATGTATAGTATGTTTTAATATCATAGCTGAGCAGGAACTCATTATCTTCGGGCACTTCACGTGTATTATAAGTCCACTATGGTCTGTACTATATTTGATTTTATAAGTACGATCTACATGTTTGTATAACTGTGTTTTCTTTCACAGCTAAGGGAATTAATCAAGATATTCATTAGGAATGCTTTGGTAAAATTACACGTATTTGTTAAACGATACCGAAGCAGCTTGAAAAGAATTAAATAAATGAAATTTAATTAAATACAGAGTTCAGTACTGCCGCATCAATTGAAGATGGTTTTATGATAAATATCAATAGGAGCGGTTACGTTCAGCTGGTAACGTTAGATTCGAATAATGCTGTATGTAAATTAATGCTAATTTGATTCGCTTAGACTTTAATTGGTTCAATGAAAATGATTCAAAGATTTTTTTTAACGCAGGTTATATTTGTCATACGTGATAAATTTATCTTAAAAACTGAAATGGGTAAATTCATTTGGTACGCCGAAGCGTAATGCTGGCATATTAAATATGTACCACATATATTTATATTATAGCCACACATGTATAAGGGTGCTTTTGACATTGCAGATATATTAGAGAAATTTAAAGAACGTGGATCGGTGGTTCAGGGGGATATTTTAATTCACGGCGTATGTAAGTGACAAACAATACATTTACAAGTTGGTTGGTAATTTCACGTGGGGCTAATAATAATGGGTTACCTAGCAAGCACATCTGGTAACTTTTTATTGTAATTACATAAATTTTAAATTTTGTACATGGCAGCTATGTAAAAGTTATATATGTAAATCTGACAAACGTGATTGCTGGGGATTATTAAGAAACTACTTTGCTTTGCGATTTACGTACGTAATACGAGAGAATGTTGAATTCGAAGCGAATTTCAGTCACGTACAACAGCTTTTTTTCTGGTATTCATGTTTAATCACAGCTTGTACACGTAAGCATTAAATGTATTTTCACAGAAGAAACTCTGTTGGACTTTTTTTATTTTTGACGATAAAGAGCAGAGATACTATAAAGTTGAATAATATGTTTGAAATAAAAATATTTTTTGTTTTATATAACATGTGGATAGGTTTTATCGTTTCATATTGTATTTCACTTTTACTGTTTTATCTTTTACAGATTTCATTCGCAGCGTTTACTCTGACAGTCAGCTGAGAATATCCAATTCCAGGGTAGCATGCAAGTATGTCAAATTGTTTTCTTTCACAATTGATTGTTTTAGTCTAGAAGATCGATTTCAAAATTTTGTTTTACTCGTTGCTCTGTAATATTTGAATACTTTTATTTTTCTGAATATTTTCGATGCGGTACCAAAAATTAATCTGTTTTTTTTCCCTAGAATTTTTAAGCTCTGACGACCGTCATTTTCGAATGTAATATCTATAGAATTTTCGATATCATCGGTTTGGAAGTACTCGTTTACAACGAATTGTTACACGGAAAAAGTAATTTGAAATGTCATTCTTCAAAATGGGGACGGTTAAAAAAATATTATATTCAATTATATTCAATACTCTTTGAAATCGTACAAATTTGGCTCGATAAATAATTTAATGTACCAGTTTTGAAAATTCAAAGCAATTCAAATTATTATTTTCAAGTCATTATTTAATATCATACTTTATCCAAAAACATACCAAAATCCAATCCGGAAGTAAATTATGATGGGAATGCAAATTATTAGTATTGACGATTTTTAATTTTTATTTACAATAAACATAGTTCATTAGCGCTAACAAAAGACTTCAAAAATAATTTAAAATACTGTGCTTTAATAGTTACCAAAGTTTAATTAAAACCTGGGCTATTGTATTGTCTTAAAAAACTTAAGGTTTATAAAATTATCCAAATTAAATTATTAACCAATAAAACATACAATATAACATATATTTTCGGATTCAAGCCAAGTCAAGTTTCTTGGACTTTCATTTAATTGCTGAACTTGTTATCACTTTTTCAATCGCATTGGTTCTCTTTAATTGTAAATGGTCGCCCAAAGGATGCGATAAAATTCAACTCCTACAACATTTATATATCTGTACTTAGGGACTCGTCATCAGTTATATTCAACGTTGATAAAAAACCAAGTCCTTTCAAGTTCTAATGAAAAGCTTTCAAGAATAGGCGACATAGGCGAATATAGTCTGGACGTTCATTTCCCGAGTCCGTTAATTAATGTTTAGTTTTCCACGTTACTCATTTCACTGGCATACAGATCAAAGTGTGTATTCACTATCAAAGCAGTGTGCACTATCAAAGGATACTTGGCTATTTCGTTCTAACTGTAAAATTTACATAGTTTTCCAAAACTAGGTCACACGTATACATGACGTTTCCTAAAATATCATAAAATTACCATAAGCCCTTCGGCGAATGTAAAAAGCTCTCAAAGTTGCAAATGAAAACTATCTAAAAAATCAATACATCATAAGTACAATTAAGTAGATCAGTACCATTCTTAGTTTCATTTAAATAAATATCAATATTCAATTAATTATAAAATTTTCTGCTTCGATCCCTCCTCCGTCCAAAACTTGCCGAAACTTAATATACTCCATGTATTTTTTCTGTGATAATTAATAGCTATTGGCCTAATACGAATGATCAGGGATAACGCAAAAATATTTAGGGCTGATTTTTAAATGAATTTTTCATATTCAGTCAGGTTTGACTGTTCTATACTTAGATGCATCTGACATATCCACTACTCAGGGGGTTACAACAGATAACAATTGACCCTTTATCATAATGACAGGACTTCTGGTTTTGCAGGAATCTCTTAGTTGGATCTTGCGATGTTTTTTGTCGAAGTTCTAAAGACAGTGGGGTGTTGTGTGTCGTAATTTACACCAGTTTTGTACAGCAGTGCTACAGGTGTGTCCCTGTCACGGTTTACGAGTAGCAACCTCGTGACATTTTAACGTATGTAGCAGCGCGTAATTAATACCATCCTGTCTCTCGGTCGGACTTCCGGTGTTGCGCGTTCGCGCCATTTAAACACCTCAAATTATACCAAGCTGGAAAGACACGTGATTGTGTGAATTAAATACGTGTTGATTCAAATGTATAGTCGTGTTCAATATAATTAGCGGATATTTTAGTTTTATGTAATTTTTTTACGACTTACGCAAAGTCATATAATATTTCTATCCCTTCACGCTGCTATGCAGACGGGAAAGGGTGATGGTCGCCTCTACCTTATTGTTCCGCGAACTTCATGAGTTGTAATTTCATTGTGCGCCATCGCTCCAGGGATTGTAATTAGAAAGCTTCGAGTGCGCCTCTCTTTCGGACGCCAGATAATAGCTTTTGGCGGAGTCCTAATTTCATCAGGAGTATAATTAGGAGTGTCACTTTAGGTAGGTTCACCCCTCGGGATGCATCTCTTTTATGTCGGTTGTCTTACCCTTCCCTTTTTTTTCGTTTCTTCGACGCACAAGGTCAAAAAATTGAATTGTCCAAAAGTCGTGTCTTTTAGTATTTGTGCCTTGGTGAGTTTAGGAGATGTTATGGGTGCTACTTTTTCGACTACTTTCTTTTTATTAGAGAATCTCATTACGGGACGAGAGTGTCATCTTGAATCAGAAATATTTAAAACGAAGGGGTGCGAGAATAGATCAGAGTATATCCCCTTACTATTGGGGTTCGTAACCCTTTTAGAGGGTTCACCCCTGCGTCAACGGGCATTACTGAAATATTGTTAAGATTTTCACACGAATTTTTTTGCCATAAGGCTTCGTATACGCATCGGCTATCTTCGCTTCTGACGTCACAAGCGGGAAAACGTATTTTTGAACTTGATAGAAATTAAATATTTTTTTGAACTTAACCGGCATTAATTTAATTTCTTAATATCTATTGACTGCGTTTAAGGATGTTTAATATGTATATAACCCTGAAAATAAGGCAAAAAATCGGAACGGAGATTTTTTTTATAAAAAAAATTATGATACCGTCAGGAAGAGACTTTGAAGAAAGTAGATATAAATTTTTATATTAATTAAATTAAGACACGCTCTTCGAAGATAACATAACTCCGTCACTAACATACTATATTATATATACATTAATCGTAATTGTGTTGTACGCTATACTCTCATCTAGATCACAATGAACACCAGACTCGTGCGAATATCGGTAAATAGTTAGTTCTTAGTTCTTTCACTTAGTTCTTTTCAATATTTTTTATATCAAAATGCAACCCGTATTTCTCCGTTCGTTGCATTAAACTTTGTTCGTGATAAAGTGTGATAATGCTAATCAACCTCTCGTTCTTGATCGAGTGCAGTGTCTTCTTGAATTATAAGGAAAAAAAAAATAAAAAAGTCATGACGTAACGAGCTCTGAAAGAAGCACGATATCCAATCACGCTTCAATGCAAGTTCACGGGTGGTCGTTCCACGCCGCTAACGCGTTTACAAGCACTCATGCGTCGAGAGTTGCGGATTCGCTCTAATTGGGATAGCTTTTATTCGAAGCGGCGCTTCCATTAGAGAGAAATGCCGGAATTCACCGGATAATCGAAATAGATAATTCGCTGTTTACGATTTGGACGTGGCCGCAGAAAATATCTACGTTCGTCAATCTATTATACATACTAATGGCCCACAGCTACTATGACGATGGTACTTGGACTTATTACATGACACTGCCACGGTACTAGCTGTCGATATCGACGGGAAAAGAATTATATGCTGCCTGTTCACAACAGCCGAGTGTTGGAAAACAGTACAGTCCTAGTAGTAGATATAATATTCATGACAGCATCGCAAATTCAGTACTGTGTAAAAACATTGATGCATCCACGCAGTATCGGTTGGTGTTGCTTTTACATGTAAGGTGTCCAGCACTGAAGTATTAGTGATAAATTAATAAAATAAAAGTCAGTACACAAGTCCAGTTGCAATATGATTAGTCATAACAATGTAGCAAATGATATATCATCATGCCAAATTCAGGTCCAAACTGAAATGTCATACGGGTCCATATATTATTGTGATGTATCGGTTTAATGTCATTTTTCCAGAGGTTGGCCAGCCTACGTCAACCGTACAGTCCGTTCCATCTCGGCAGTCGACATAGCCATTAGATATTTGAATTGAAGATTGACACTGTTAATTTGTAGAGATGACCACTGAGGAGCATTGTTACATATAAATTTCTGATCATCGATATCATCTCGACTCTGGACCGTTTTTCCACTGTCGTCGAATCTTATATGGAAATTACTATAGGTGTCAAGGTTCACATGCTCCCCGTATAGTGAACCAATTAAAGCTCCTTCCCTAACTCCTATATGAACCTTGGCGCTGTATGCATCTGAATCCAACATTTACCTGGCACCCTTAGCCCTGCAGGCAGAATTAAACTTCTAGCTGCAGACGAATAAGCATCGCGCTACAGATTCGGACACTTTGATCGTTGCAGAGAGTATGAAATATACATAAGGGGTTGTAAGTTGTCCCGATAGATGCTAGCTGCCGGGGTTAGGTATAGACTTAAAAAAAAAGTTACAAAAATATAAGGAACGTTAACAGGTGCCAGAGTGAAAAAAATAAATGCAAACTGCATGCATAAAGAAAACAAAAATGCAATCGTTGCTGCATTGCGGACGAGGTGAGATTCGCAACGTTGCACATCTATTGTTTTGTTTGCCGTTGCTATTGACATGGTTAAGTGCCGGGACCACACGCCGCGATGATGCATGGCTTTTGACAACTAAGGCGTATGGGTAGTTTTATGCGCGTGCCCATTATGTTCTCCATTCGGTGGCCTGACCACTAGCGCCATCATCCGTGCAATCCTTTAGTGCAGCAAGATATACGCGTTCTAGAAGAGGGCACCATTGAAATTCTAGAGCACGATCCAGCACACGCCGCGAGCTTTACGCCCTTTTACTACCGAGAGGTAATCGGTCTTTTTATCTATTTTTGCAAGGTTTTTTATTATTTTTTTATTCCAGCTCGTGCGGTACGCTGCTGCTTTCTTTCGCGGTTCTTCTTCGCGCGGAAATGGGGTCCACTGTACGTGAAAGCGATAGAATAAAAAAAGGTGCTGGATATTAAATACGAATAGCACTGTAATACAGTAAAGTGCTCACGTTGGTTCTTTTGGAAGTTCACAAAAAGGCATATAACGGCACAAGAAAAATTTGGAACGATATAGAATCTTTCCGGTCTAACCCGGAAAGCGTAGGTCGTGGTTATTACGGTTGACGAACGGTGTGTTTGGAATGATCATCAAATATATTTATGCTGCGAGATATGGTCCGTATTTTAGTCGAATAAACCATAGGTGCATCGTGCTCTGCATGGATGGCTGAGGATGGTGGTGGTGCATTGTAATGTCGTCATAACTCACGCGGCATTATCACGGGTACAGCCGTAAATGTCTATTGAATTGAAAAAAATTAATATTGCCGTGGGCGAGGATTGTGCTGGACGCTGCTGCGAGGTCTCATTTTAAAGGGTGCTATAGGTATTCTCAGAGTCATGTGCATTCGTTGCCGTGTGATTCCTTCTCTCTCTCTCTCTCTCTCTCTCTCTCTCTCTCTCTCTCTCTCTCTCTCTCTCTCTCTCTCTCTCTCTCTC
>JARQTI010000313.1:173297-288184 GCA_030142655.1 Trachelus tabidus | reverse complement strand
TCTCTCTCTCTCTCTCTCTCTCTCTCTCTCTCTCTCTCTCTCTCTCTCTCTCTCTCTCTCTCTCTCTCTCTCATGCTTTGTCTTTCTGCCCCCGTCTCTCTTATTTTGTATCCTTGGTTTATTTACCGGCATCAATCGTTGCGCGAGGTTTATCGCTTCGCTAGAAACACAATTTTTTTGTATTATTTGGGTTTTGAATAGTAACGCTCGCAGTGCCGTCTATCCGTATCTGCCGACAGTAAAGCGTGTAACGTAGATTTTAACGTTAAAGATTTACCGTCCCTGTTAAAAAAAAGAAACGCGACACTCGCTCCGACGAGTCGCGCAGATTAAATATGGATTTCTATTTCGTTGATATAAGATGCGGAAATGCGATAATCCCGTGAATTTATTATCGCTTTTCAAGTAAATGTACTCGAATGGAACTGGGTCGTTTTACGATGGCGATAATTTTGTGGTGTAATGTATATAATCCTGAATGTGGTTATCCTTGAATATTATTATGCGTGTCACCAGTTTTCTACTTTTTCTTCGATTATTTAAATTTTCATTTATATAGTTGTGTAATTATTAAGAAATCTGACGAGACCAAGTGCTGTGTATTATTTCATTTATATTTCGAGAAAAATAGTTTTTTATTTCTATTTAATTTTTGTACCCCGAAACGGTATAAACTAATTACCTTTGTTTTTATCGAGCGAGGAAATGTTTTATTATTTATTGTAAATTTTATCATATTTGCTGGGAAATAAGAAGAGAGAAGATAATAAAAAGGTCGAGAGGAAGGAAGTGAGAGAATAAACAAGAAGAGGAAAATAAGAGAAGAACACGAATTGTGACAGGATCTGAAGGAAGTATGAGAGGGAGAAAGACTGACACAGAAGAAGCATTTAGAATAGGGATACGAAGGAACAGGACGATGGAGGGCATCTGACAGAAGAAAAGAAAAGGAGGGGAAAAATGGATCTGGAGTAGACTGAGAAGAAGATTGGACAAAGAATTGATATGCGAAAGCAGAAAAGAGATTAGGGAAAAAGCAACGTTGAAAATAGACGAAGATTCAACTTGGGAAGAAAGAAAGCGCAAATAGAAACTAGTTTAAAAGCAGATGAGGAGAGGAAAAGGTAAATGCTCGTTATGCAACGAAAAGGCAGAAAAGATAGTGAAACAAGAATAAAGAAAGTGAGTGAAAGGAAATAAATAGCAGGGAGAAAGAAGATATGTTGGTAAGACTAAAAGAAAAAAAAAACATATATAAATATAAGTGAAAAATGCCTCAGTTTAGTTACGTACATTAAAAATCAAGTGAAATACACTTTTTTCTTTCACTTTGAATTATTTTTTGTTTTTAGTGAATAGGCAAGAGAAATGTAAACCCGATGTCGATTATAACCCGACAATAAAATAAAGCTTATTTAGAAAAAAAAACCAGTTGCTGGAAAAATATATCCATTCTAATACGTTTCGTCAATACTAATATTCGTCGAGTATTTATTTTTCTTTTTCCCGTTTGAATTCAAATTACAAATAAATCATTGAAAAGTTTTAAAAGGATTACTGTTCGTACGTCACAGCATAATCCTCGACTTTCGTTCCCGCTGTATACAATTTATTGATTTATCATTGCGTCGAATCAATATAATCCATAAACCAGGTACGATGTATTAACAATATACCAATGTTAACACAGATTTATCGTATTAAAATCGTATCGTCGTCATTGAAAATCGTGCAGAAAATAGTGAGGTCAATGACCTCAGTATAGTTACGCATTTATGTCTCTGAGCATGTAAATACATAAGCGGTATATAATGCTCAGATGTATAGTTACATATATGCATAAGCAAGGGTACGCACCTAACCCGTTATGGAGATCAGCATCACCGAAGGCATACGCGCGCGCGCGCGACATCTCCTGCATCTGTAATGCAATGCTTTCCTGGCCTCAGTACCACAGTCAATGCTTCGTACCTTCTCGTGGCTGTTCGTGCCTCTTCGTGTCCGTTCGTAGTCCCCCAACTTCCCTTTAGGCCAATGGTGAATCTCTTTGGCGTCTCCGAACGCTGCGATACACTTAAGAACTTCCCTGCATAAACAGTGCCAGGACCATGTCGATGCCGCATCGCTTCGGACGGTCGATTTATCAGACGAAGAATGCAGAAATCCTGTTGTCCAGACCATAGAAACATCGGACCGCGATGGCAAATTCGGAATAACAATTACCTCATTTCGATGCAATTCTCGAATCCTTTTCGAGTCGTATTATAACTAACGTATCATGGCTTTTACTGGTACCCGCTTAATTGAGCTTAAATGTAGTATACATTAATGTATGAATGTAGACACTTCATCAGAAGTATTTATGGAGTAAGGATATATTTTGTTATATATTTTCGAATCATATGTACGGAAATTAAAGTATATGTAGTGTAGAGTTAGAAAGGATGGTGTATATTTTCGTGTATATTTTGACCCTGATTATATATTACGATATACCCAGTATTTATCAGGGTTTTGATAGTCTTCGACAAATTTATTCTAAACTAGTCCTTTTTTATACTGAGATTAAAATTTCTTTAGGGATTACTTACATTTTTTTAATCAGTGAAATTAATTATATTCAATGCACTGCTCGCTTAAACTTATTCGCGTAGCCTTTTTCTAAATATTGATAGTGTTTCAACGCACGTCACACTTTATTTATTGTTTTCAAGTTTATTATCGAAAGTTTTTTTATCAATAATCCAAAATAGTCCAATATTAATTATAATATTATAATTCACAGTGGTATACACTGGTCGTTCTATAAATTTTGCAATACTGTAGTACGTTAAGATATTAGTACTTGTTGAAATAGAGATGAAGAAAGAGCAAGGAGAAATTTGAAAGTCGAATTACCATCATCTGTCGTTCAATACATCAGATATAGCAGATAAGGCTTGTCCTCACATTCGCAATACAACAAAATGTAGTCAAGTATTGTACAATTTCTAGAGCATGCTCTATGCTGAAAATTTCTCAACGATAGAATTCTATATGATAGCATGTGAAATAATAACTGTTCCAACCTCTATAGATATATTATATGACTATAAGTTTACCTAACCGAGACATGTAAATTCTTGGCAAATATACAACAAAAGGTATGATTTTTGCTAAAAAATATAGCTAGCTACTACACTATTATCAGAAGTAGGGTGTCAGATATTTTAGTGAGTGCCTGTTTTTCAGGAGTTGGTCAGTTACAGTCAGCGCGTTTCCTTTTCCATGACGTAGCGCGCCCAGCTACGGGTTTAACAACGTGGAGCAATTTACATGAAAATTCCATAAGCCTGGGTCAAATTGGGAGGCGTATAACGTTCTGTACACGCGATGCCTAGCAGCGATCAATTGCCTCTGTACCTATCCAATGCCCACGCTTATGTGCACATGCAGCGCACTATATGCACATAGGTATAGATAGATTGAGCTCACCTACCGTCTAACTGGAATTATGCAATTGAATGACACAATGGGCTAACTATTATGTAACAGGCAAGCAACTAACTTCCGAACAATAGATGCGATGGTGACAATGCCCGTACCACCCCTCCGCCTCCCACCACTCGACGGCTTGTTCTCGCCTGCATCGAAGCTAGTTAGTTGGCAAGCCTGTTCCAACGACAACTAATTGCAACGTCTACTCATAATCTAATGTAATTTCATATTAGAAATATTTTAGAATTACTAAACACACTTTCAATCTTATATTGCCATTGTTTCAGTGACTCAAGTCATTTTATGAGATGACGTTGATGCAAATCATTATAGACGTTTAAAAAAATGTTAAATCCTCTTTGAATCTGCGAAGTTCACGCGATCATATAAAACTGACACGCCATCCAATTCGTAAATAGAACCATCAGTCAGAATGTATAACTTCATACCCTTCTTTGGTATACCTGTGTGAATCACATAAATCTGAGAGGAAAATTAGGACGTTAATTTGTATGGATTTGTAATTAACCTTTTTGGAAATAAATTATTACTAAAATTGATCTCTTATGCTTCAGTTCAATTTACACGTCAATATACACGAGAGGTGATAGCTTCGTTGAAGTTGCATGTTTTGCGTCTTTGTTGGTACAGATTTACTCATTTTATTCGAATATATTGTACTCGCGTATGAATTGGTGCGTGGAATAGAAAAAGAGAAAAATAAGAATGCCTGCTACTTTTTCTTTTTGAAATATGGATATTTAATTAGATTTTGATAACATGTGAAATATTCAAATAGCTCGGTACAGCACAAAGGCCCATACGTGCTGCATATGCCATAGAGTCGATATTGCGAATGAAAATAAATGTTGTATTAGTTACTATCTGGAATGCTTCTAAATATTTATGAAATATCATTCATCTACGCGCTATCGTATTACTTTAATAAGCTTAATAATGAGATTACCTAACTGAATATACTTGCATTTAAGTGACACGTAGACAGATTTATGGGGAATTTCAAGTACGGGATCTACATTTCTAATTTAGTTTAAGTCCTAGAGGAGATACAGCTATGATCTATAAGGGTCAGAATATAAAGCAGTTGCGTAATCTTCTTCCGTTTTATCTTTTTATCTTAACGTAATTTAAATATTTTTTATAACAAAAATATTAATTGCACGCATAGAATCGTTCAACGATTAAAAGATTTTGTCTAGGTGACTCATTTACTTGAAAAGTCATAGGAAGCTGGCCCCTCCGAAAGTTATTTTACTCGTAGACAGACTATATAATATATGACTTAGTAAATTCTAGTACCCTGGTAATCCAGTTTGACAGGTCATAGAAAAGGTTATAAACAATCATTTTTTCATATGCATCTCACCAGCAATCATACCACTAATGGCAATGGCAATAGCAGTGTAGAGCAGCTCCACATACCTAGTGATCAAACGATTTTCGCATAACATTCGAATCTATAAAGTTACGAGCTCTAATCGTCGTGGGTAAAGGATTTAAAGGGAAACGAGACATTTGCATTCGTGGCTTATCGGAGCTAATTTCAGGAAGTTTCTCGTGAGCTCGAGTTCCTGCAGATCCTGAAGCTCCTTTACCGATTTTACAGGAGCATCTCGTTTCAGCTCGTATAGCGGCGAACAGAAAATGCTGTGGGGCTTGAGGAAATGACACGAATGCTAGTAGCAACGGCTGAGGTGGCAGTTTCTAACATAGACCGGGGTGCCACTTGGAGCAAACTTCAGAGACAATAGGTGTACTGCTGGTTTGAAAATGGATACGTACGTGGAAGAGGACTATCGGTGAAACGTTAACGTTATCTGTTATGTCTCCTAGACTCCTGATATTTGTATTGGTGCGCTTTTTAATAATACAATAATATAATGATACAACGATACAATTAATATACACGAATTCTGAACAATGACTCGATTTGGATTAGAAGTTTAGGCGTCAACAAATAATTATGAAAATTTGTGGGAAAATAAGTCGTAGTAATACGAATGAGCAGGATGACTTACGTATAATGTGGTAGCAGTTCTCTTTACAGGCTGGCAGCCTGATAGCATTGAAAAGCAACGAATGAAATTCCTTGGCGAAATTATGGCTAGCGCTCGTATCTCGTGACGAATGACGGTCAATTATTCACATTGGGCGAGAAGAACTGCATGAATCACCCTTTATTTTTCAACGTCCTATACCCTCAAGAGAATACCTTTGATCCGGTTTCTTTGTGGCTGCCTTTTCACCGTCACTTCACTCCACTTTTAAACGTCTCGGCTTGAGATTCATTGCTACGGACAGGGCATAGCCTTCGAGCCTTCGGGGTCTTCCATATAATTATCAGGAGCTTCGTCGTAAAGCTGTCGGAATTTTTAAGGAACTTTGTTGTCCCTCGTTTCCATTGGACGTCACTGGATGCTCATGCGCGGAACGATGAGTCATTATGTATTTAAATGTACATGTATGTTCATAGGTACGCGGTTATATTTATTAATGGGAAACAAATGACTGATTATTGATGTTCTCATCAAGTGGACATATTAAATTCGATAAGTGTAACTTGTCTATAATTTATCAGGTGTAAATGTAATACTTATTGATTCGGTATGTGTGTTACTTTTAGACACATGTAATCGCATTTGTAAAATTGTCTAGTCAATTTTTCAAACGAACTGAAAAAATCGATCGGTCTGATATTTATGCAAGATATCAAACTCTCAATGTAGGTTAGGCAATAATTTTATTTAGGTATCCAGCAATTTCCGTTTCAGAGCGAGATCTGTGGAATAAATGCGGGATGTCGTATGTCTGTATTTGCACGTATGATGTAAGTTCTAAAATTTTGGAGGAACCGGTTAACCGATCTGATTAAAAATTACAGGCAAAATAAGCTTCTGGTATAGCTTTACAGTATTTTTGGTCAGAAACTTTCGGATCTATGAAATTTTTTGTTGCGTGAGTAATGCGTAAGATGGGATTACATACATGATTACATGTGTGAGATCTAGGAAACTCTCTTGCATTGCAAGTCACTGAGACACGTCTTCTCTAAAACACATTTTACGTATGGATTGATTATAGGTTATAGTTCAAGGAAAACTTATTTTTACCGATATTTAATAATGGGATTTGATACAGAAAATTCTTTAGGTTTGAAAATGTAATTGCTTATGATTCTAATGTTATATAGCGTGTGTCGTTAAGTTAAGAATAAATGCTCATTCAATCTACCGAATGTTCTGTAAACGAAAAGTGAATCGGAGCGGGTGAAAATGAGCATTTAAAATTGTCTTTATGAAAAAAAGGGTTAACTCATCCATATATCCTATGTAAATACGTCTGAGCATATAAATAGATATATGATTTTATACGGTCTGTTTAAACTGTTATGATGCGTAATGTTGATACGTAACAACTACTATCTCGGATCATATATTTTAGTATGCCAAAGAGCAGGTCTAAATATAGAATGCACAAGGTACTAAAAGTCTGTTACTGCATGTTTTAAAAGTCCATTGGAGAAGATACGTTTCACTTACTGAAAAAAGACTTGCTCACTCACATTTTGTTTAACCGGTTATATCAATAGGTCTTTGTGTCCTTATCTCGTGAAATAGCGATTCGAATTTTCGCTTAATGAATTAGTATTATTTCAGGATAAAAATACACATAATGTTACATTTCACCAACTTAAAAGATGGCAAAGATCAAATTGTAACACGAAAACTCACTACCGGACCATTGTATATTTTTACAGGTTGTTTGAGTCAGCTTCGAGAGGTGCTAATAAAGAACGAAAATTAAGGCTTCTCCTTAGTAGTTTTATGAACACATCCATTTACATGAGTGACGCGATAACTCAAAATACCCTACGCCTTGTTATTTTACTTTATTTCTAATTCTGAAATGATAATTTCATTTTTATTTTTTCCTGCGTGTTTGTTATCTACTTCCTTAAAGAACCATAATTATTTAATGATAATTAAAATTAATATTTAATTGGTTATTACTATTTTAGGTACAAGAATTAATGATGCTATTCGCGTATCAAGTATGTTATTACAGATTAAGGTGGTTCTGATAAAAAACCTATGAAACTCGCTATTGAAATTTTTACTAGATAAAAGGCTCCAAGTCGTTTCACATAGAAAACAAAATGGAACGTTCAAAATAAACACTATCCCTTCACGGTATATCTACCCAGGTTTACAGTAGCTAGACAGAAAGTCAATACTGGTTCCTTTTAAGCTGAAAGTAGATTTGAAAGTTAATTTAATCGAACGTATCAGGATGGTAAAGTACAGAATACGAATGTCACGTAGATGAATAAACATACAAATTCGTTTTCTTATGACAATTGAAAAGAAGGTTTTAGCATTATTTGAATGCTGAGTAATTTCCTACAAAATCAATTTCACCCACGTCACCAATTTATATTTATATGTAAAATATACTTTCAAATGAAAAAAATGGCGGAAGTCAATTTCGAAATAAGTTTTTAAAACTATTCAATAATCTAATTGTAAGAGAGTCGGATATTCCCTGCGTTGAATGACAAAAACGATTCGCAGATCTAAGGAGGTTGAATTCTTTCAATTCAGTAACATTCATTGTACCGGATGTTTAATATCCGACACGAAGCGTTTCTTTTTGACAAAGTCGAGAACGAGCTCTCCACTTTAGCCTTCTGACGGAAGCGTGTGCGGTAAAAAATATTAGCATTCCATTGTGGGCCGAATGACAAAAGGGACGTTTAACGTGAAGATCCTTTGAAGCATGGAAACCAATGGCGGATTAAAGGATAAATAATTATTTCCACGCAGTAACGAAAAGAGCTCTTCTTCTCATTAAGAGGTGATAAATCGTTAGCGTGACTCTACAAAAAGGTCCCGCATCGATCATTCTCCGATCCCAACCAGTAGGAATAGTGCAAAGTAAATTCGCGAAACGAGTGAAAAGTTTAAAATGTCAAATGCCAAGCTCCACTGTGAGTTTACCTTTACGAATAAATTCAACCTTGAGCCGTAACACTTATCGTTTTCAATAGGCTACCCCAATCTTTACGCTTATCTATTAAATTAAAGGGGTGAAGTCCTAATTGAACCCAAGTCTCAGACTGGCATAAAATATTTATTGCTACTAGAAATGTGCAAATTTGGGATCAATCGGATATTTCCGATAGCGACGCTGTGTGGTTAGGATGGTTGCAATTTTTATAGAACTACCTATTTATGCCACATCAGCCAGAGGGAAATGACGACATTTCCGGCACCCTCTATAATCAAAAGGGATATTCGATAGTAGGGGAGGTGGCGAGGGCTGGGCGCTACTTGGCCCAAATAGAAAGAAGCCGTGATAGAAGCAAAGGTACCAAATACGTCACATCCGGTCGTTCTTGTTGCTACTAGACGAAGTTGTTGACTGACAGGCGTTAAACTGATAACAGCGAGGTCACTCGACTATTTTGATTACGAAACGGAAAACAGCTGCTTCCGTGATTTGCTTCTATTACTTCAATCTGTCTTTTTAGTCATTTTTATTCCCTCCCACATTCTTTCATTGCCTCGTCCCTTTTACCATTTTCTGGTGGCGTCGTTTTCTATAGAATCGCAGAGACGTCCTCGTTCTCGTGAATCAATCGCGAAAGGGTCAATGGCTTCTTGCCTTTTCAAAAGAATATCTACCAATTCTCGAAGCGTGAGCCCGAGTCTTGGTATATCCTTTGGGATCAGTAGCTGTTAAATTTTCGAGCAACTTCTGGTTAGTCGTTGTCGATTGAAGATTTCCGCAACGCGTTTTCTTGATGTGAAAGCAATATTCTTGTACTGGTACACTTGGCCATCGTGACTAGGTCAACGAGACGGCAGGAGAAATTCTGCGATTTCCGGTTCTTCATTCTCAATTCCCAAGAGTGTGGTTGCGACTTATGACGTGCTGATGAATTTTATATATTGATTCCATTTAAGCATCTCTTGAACATACGAATGTTCATAGTGCGTGCATATGCTTCTTCGCTGGAGACTGAATACACAGCATTGTGAATGAATTTTCCCTTTGAAGTTCGCCGAGGATTATTTCAATATTCAATTAAATTAATTCCTTCTCTTACGTTCGTATGCAATATACTGGGTTATTCAGGAGTATGGCACTGTCTGAAAGTGGTTCTACTATAGAAATGAAGATGGGGTGCTAACTTCAGTTGGTACGATATTTCTGAACAATTATTGGTATACAGAACAGCCGACAATTTTATGCGATTCATTCCTGAATAGGGATCAATGTCACGCTGTTGGAATAATGAACATTATGTTTTTACATTTGGCGAATCTAGTATTTCAGAACAAAAATATATCAATTTCAAATGCGGTTATGATAATGCAATTATTTTTTGTTACGACTGTAATTAAAAGTTTTTATTAATACTGAATGAAACGCGCATCAGATTTCCCGAGTGGATATTGCGATATTTGAGGAAGCACAAATATGCAGGAGTTATTACGTTTTCTTTATTCCTTCTTTCAGAAATGCTTGGCATTTATCTATTATTTAATTTTTTCTAGTGCACATTCAAGCTCTCGGAAAGGCTGTTTCATCTATATATTCTGTATTTGCTTCTGTCAAAGGAGTTGTTCGTAAAAGAATCTTAACAGAAACTCGAGGCGGAAGAACCTCGTGAGCTAAAAATGTAAAGGGTATTAAGATGCAACGGTATCTTGGATATATAAAGATATATTAGTAACAAACAGACACAGCGAAAAGAACTGTGAAGAAATGAAGGAAATAATTTTTATTTATACATACGGCACGGATTTTTCATTACGACGAGTCGATGGGAAATTAATTTTAATAAGATAAATCAAAATTTTTAATGTAAATTATAAAAATTTGTAAAAAATAATCCACTTCCATACAATGTCAATTGTTAATAATTTAAATTATAGGCGTTACATACTATATTGAAAAGTGTTCAGCACCCTAGGCCAATGCACATGCATCAAAATTAATATATCTATATACACAAGGAGCTGCAATACGTATAAGATATATTCGATAATTACGCAAGATTTTAATCTGCACACTGTACGTACTGAGAAAGAGGTAAATTATTTATGCAAAAGTGAATTGCATTATAATACATTGAATGAATTATCTGATCGTTTGGATTTCCAAGGCCATATAATCACGTAGCATCAAAGAGCTAATGACATGCAAGGTCTCCTTACCAGGAATTTAATTAAGTAGTAATTTAGGATGCCGACATGGTTTATTGGGCGTACTGGAAAGAATGCGCTCGTTTCTCTAGTAATTATTATGATTGCGTCGCCCAGTGCCTGCAAGCATAGCGGCTTGCATGTAATTTCTATACATTTGAATAACTGCATCGTCACTGCAGCACCCTTTCCCGTTTAGAGCTCTATCACTTTTTATTATGCGCGTACAATTAACCCGTACAACCGACTAACATCTGCTTTTGTGGTACCGTAAAAACGATCTAATGGATCCTACGTGGAAATTTTTGATGTCTCCGAAATCACGTTGCACCTGCCATTTGATTGATGCACTCGATCGGACGGCTTTGATCAAATGCATAAAGGTGACTTGTTTCGTAGGAGTTAAAAAACTAAAATAAAAAAATGTTATTCTCAAAATCCCATATCAGATATAAATATTACAGAGACGATAAAAGACGAAGATTTTTATTTAACAAATGTATCAAGTAATAGGGACTAAGTGTCATTCTTGTAAAATCAAGCATCTGAGGTAACTCGCGAAATCAACAGTGTTCCTGATACTTTTTGTAGCATCGAGACAACGGATAACGACAAAGTAAATTTACAATGCACGAAAAAAAAGGAAGTCCGTACTGTTAATATTTATGCTGACAATAATACACAGGAGAATAATCAGGATCAAATAATTCAGACGATCTATAGTTACATATAAATATATCCCTCCTTTTTATATTTACAAACGCAACGCTTAGTTGAGAGTTGACGTCAAGTTTAATGACAAAATTGTCAATAGGAATACTTTTATAAAGTTGGCTATTCGCGCGGAAAGTGGCAAGCAGCGCGTTCGAAGATGATTGTTAAACCCAGGCAGGCGTATCCGGCTGATCCCAGATCAAGATAGGCCTTTGAACTTGTAAAGAGCCGAATGCAAACAAAGGGTCGGAGCAGAACGTCATCTTAGCGGCTCCCTATTCGTATAAATTCACTCCCCTGGCTACTCCTTCGTAATAACAGTGCCCACTGTGGGGAACACGACGGACAAACAAATTGTCATAACGAGGGCCGATGGTATCTGACATCATGATGCAGACAGTCTTTAAAGTTTGCCGAAGGAGACGTGCAATGGGAGTAGGATTTAAGTATCGGTCGTGACGTATGCTCCGAAACGAAGATAATCTTATTCAAATGAAGTTGAAGTGCGTTTATTTCACGATGGAATAAAATTTTTATTTCACTGATAAAGTCGCAATGAATCATGGTCTTTAGTACTGGTATTATTATGAGTCTATTATGACAAACTTTATTAGCAATTACTTAAAATAGAATAGAAATAAAACTTATTCAAGTGACGGGCTAGGCTAGTGTATTAATATAAATTTATTTTATTCACTTTAAATCTAACATATCCTAATTTCGACCTGAAAGCACTAGGTCAATAGCATAGTAGTAATATAGTTGAGTAGGTACAACTTGTAACGCCGCATGATAATAGTAGATACAGGACCAAAGAAAAAGTATAAATACCTCCGTATAGTATAATTCATAAACACATAAATCCATAAACGCGGTATGATAAGCTTATCCTATAAATAAAGAAAATGAAAAGTTATCTCGAAGAACCGGTTTGAAAAATAGAGAAGCTATTAATGTCCTAAGTTCAGAAGGTGCTGTCGCCCCCATTAACGGGCCTCAGGTGTGATACTTTCATAGATAATTTATCTACCTGCGCCTCAACAGTGAAGTATTCAATCAATCAAGAAGCGAAGATGGTAGAACCGGATGATAAATTGTGGCCAATGCTATCAGGACTCATGACAAAATGTGGGCGTGGTGGTACTTGAAATTCTCTTGTAAAGCTCTTACTAGGATGGAAAGCTAACTTTTCCATAAGGTAGTCGAAGTACCTGTTACATTCTTAGGGCGAATACATTGACACACATCTAATATAAAATCAATCGTTGTTAATCAATCATCTTCAAGAGTTGAATCACTAATTATGTTACACAAAAAGACAGCGAAACATTTTCCATAATTTTCAAAGGTTCCAGGATACTACTTTCGTACTTTCGTATCCTGTAAACGTAAGACGTTAACGTTAACGATTTGAAATTGTATATCCTATTCGTGGAAAGTTTCAGCAACAGTCTCCGAAGAACGTAAGTATAGCAAAGCCAGCTGGAAAGTATTCGAAACACGAGGACAACGGCAGTATCCGAAAATTGCGTTTCATCTGCTCAAAGCGAACTTTCTGACATTCTCAACAATCCTTTCCTTTCGAAGAGACATGGAACCACTCAAACTGAAGCGGGTTGCAGAGAAAAGAGGCTGACGAACGGAGGGAATGGTATCTTTGACAGTATATCGTCACCAAGGAAACGTTACACGAATTTGTTTCTGAAACAACATTCTTATGTGTAATATATTTATATATATATATATATATGTGCGCGTGTGTGTGTCTATATATTTATAACACAAAAGCCTGACTCAAAGGTACGCGTGCGTTACGCCTTTGTCGAGATTGCGAAGTTTCGAGTGGAAAACTCGAAAAGCGTCAACAAGCTTTCCGTGACTTTTGACTTCTTGATCAGGGCTCAGGGGGTGAAAATATTGACCGCGATGTATTCACGAGGAAACTCCATCAAGCTGGGGAAAGGTTTCTTGGGGTGGCAAAACCGCCGCCTCTCTTTTATCTTGATGTATATATACCTATATATATACTTGAAGTCGATAAACTTGCCCATCGTTCTCGTGCAGATTGCGTTGCCTTTTTTTTCTCGGTCCCAATTCCTCCTCCTTACCAATGCCGCGTTCCGTCGAAGCCCTTCGGGGTGTATAGGGGTAAAGCACGTAGAAAGGGAAACACTTCTTCTTCTCCGACCGTCTGGGTTTCCATCCTAATACTCGTCCTACAGCATCCCACCCACTCACCACTTCACGGTAAACACTTCTCGGATCGCTAGAAATTTCGTGATTCGAAGATTGCTCTCCTTTTTGGTAACATATTTTTTCTCTCTTTCTCTTCCTACCTTGTTTTACTTTTTTTTCTACCACGCGCAGAAGCTCGTCTCTCTCTCTCTCTCCCCCCCCCCCCTTCTTTGAAATCATTTTCAGTCGCACGAATATTAATGTTCGTTTTTTCTATTCTTCTACGCTAAATGCGTACCGAATGTGCTTAAAAGGTTCACTCTTTTGCGTGAAGTGTATACAATATACTTGTCTGGTGTATTTAATAGCAGAAAAATTAGTTCCGACAGAATTGCAATATAAGTGATATACGTATATTATTTTGACTTATAAGCAAAAGTGAATATAGTGTCGTGGTCATTCATAACAGTGCACATTGTATATGGCGCAGTGAAAGAAAATGACTGCCAGTTTAGGTAATATTCGTAAAAGTGGTTTCGAGAAAGCAATAATTTCACGAAGATAAAAAAAATTACGAGCGTTCCACTGTACATTCCTCTTATGTCGATGACTCACTTTGCAGTTTAATCCTTCGTTTACATACCTATTACCTGAGCCTTACTTATACGCAATAGAGCAAATTCACATGAGCTATTTTCAAAAATTCATATCTGATTACAGATCTCTTCCATTTGAATTTTCCATCAGCATTTTCGCAATTCTTAAATGTCCCCAATCAAAGGGTAATGGTGACATTCGAGAAACAAAATTGTTCTTTATCACGTAGATAAATCAGTCCCAGTCGATGTCATCGGCACACATAGAAAAACAGAAAACCACTGTTACAAATACAATTCAGTATATAAACGACGGGTTAAATGATACTCATATCGTAACTCTGCTGCTTTTCTCCAACGAAATCGTACAGTCATTTGTCCCATTTTCTTCAAACTAGCGAATAAAGTATATATAGATCTAATGCACGTAAAGATATAATATTCACCGTCGTATATTCAAGTGCACATATTCACGCAACAGACCAACTTACACGTCTAACACGGCATCGCGTAACCTTCAACTCACGTGACCCGTAACCCTTAATATTCACGGTGACTTCGCAGGCTCTATCAAGGAGCCGTCTCGATACCCCATTAAGGTCCTTTTATCTTTATTCGTCCTCAGTCTCGATGCCTTTGAAAATTTTCCGCTTTTTTGCATTCTAAAGGTGACAGCAACAACATCGCTGCTGCTAGAGATTGATACCGTCGTGATTCCTGGCGCGTATAGAAGGCACCGTCCTGTGTATATTTTTTCTGTAAACGGCTCACGACGGAACGTCAAGTGAGCACGACATACTGCACGCACCCAAGTCAGCCAGGCACTCGCGATACGACAGGCACAAACATGCAAGCTGCGACTCCTCTTCTGGCACGCTATATTTAGTGGATGTCACTCGGGTCAGTCTGGAGGCGTCTTTACTCTTTAGTGTTGGCAGGGGCGATATCCCAACTTACCAAAGAGGGGAAGACACTAATTTAGAGGCGTGCCGGCATTTAGAATACATCGACCAGGACGATGTCATCATTACGCGTACCAGGTGAATGAATAAACGAGATTATTAGGAAGAAAAGGAAGGACAGAACGAGTAGAACGCAGTATGAGTCTATAGCTAGAGGATTGAGAGAAGAAAGGATGACAGGGGCGGATAGTGGGGAGGGGAAGAAGAAAAAACGGAGATAAAAGTTATGTGGAGGAAGTCTTTGTTGTTGTATGGTTTTATTGAAAGCTCCGTGGCACGAACCATTGCGCCATGACACCGTCCATGGACCATGGTGCAACGTGTCTTATAGTGACAGAGCGCAAGACACGGTGCTTATGTTAATGCGGGGCATCGTGTACCTCGAACGGGAACACGATCAGACAATGGTGGCCCATGCATAGCTGTACAGTCGGATTCATTAATACACGAAGACGCTACGAGACATTGTGAATGATAATCAGACGTTCTCGGCAATTCTGCCATATCGGAAAGTACGAGGAGACTCAAGATCCTGTCGTAATTCAATTCGCTCAGGGCGTAGACTATTGTGCTAAGGGAAATACGAAGTTCAACATATTATTATCACTCTTGAGTATACAGTACAGTTCATGACATCTGTTGGCTCTGTTTGTCAGGCATTCTCGCCAATTGAAAGAACCATATTATATAGATTGGCAAGACACACCTTTTGTTTTGCTTTTCACTGTACTAGGGATTCAGCTGAAAGATCGGCTGAAAGGGGTTTTATATGGAGAGTTACTTCTGGTTACCACGAGTTCTTTTTGAACGATATTATAACTTAGAGTGCTATTTAAAAAAATGTGTGTTTCGTTAGCTTTTGCTTTGGAAAAATTGTATTCGTATTCTCTTTATATTATTCTGCGTTTCATGAATAATTATCGTGGATTACTTGTAATGAGCCTATTATAAAATAAATGGCGGGTGACAGTATTTCTTTGATGGTGGAGTAATTCCTGTATTACTTTGAACTGACTGTACCGCTCCGAGTGACATCCTAGTCGTTCTAAAACCAAAGTGTCTGCCAGGGAGAATATGGAGAGTAGAGCAGATGCAGAACACGAGCACGAGAGGTCATGATCTATCTAGCAATGCTAATATGCTTATGATTGATAACGCCTACCTTGAGAGTGGAAATCGATAGAAACTTATTCTTACCTGACATGCATTCTTAACCCCATAATTTATATGTAGACAGGTATGGCGTTGCCTATAGTCAGGGACATGGTTAAAAAAAAACGAATCTTTTTCGTATTCATTTTTTACAACAAGCTTTTTTGACACTTGACATTATTTTTGAATTTCTCGAAAGAATTGCGTTTTTCAAATCTTGCAATTTTAAATACAAAAAATTTCTCTTTTCTACGCTAATGTATATAAGTCACTTTGTGTATAGTGGCTTAAGTGATATTAGAGGATTTTATTATAGTCAGTATAGTCCAACGAATCAGGATTAATAGAGCAATAAAGTCCTAGGAATGGGTAAACAGTGAGCGTAACGATTGCATCAGGTTGATTTATCAATCGCGGTGGCATTAAAGTTAGTTCGCTGTAAAACTGTCTACCGTTAATAGCTGTTGTGCGTTATAGGATTTAAGCGTGTACTTTCGATGTAAATTCTTGATCGCGACGAAAGTACGCGCCTTTATGTTGTTTTTCGTCATTTTTTGGATGTACCGATTAATGATATTTTTACAGATAATAAAGCTGGATGAATTATTGTAAATAATCTATTACTATAGTTAGTCTCCCCCGTCACTTGATAAACAGCTAATGGCGAAGCGACGTTAGCCTGGTCATAAATAGGGAAATCAGTAATCTCTTCTTTTAATCCTATGAATTTACACGGTTAGAGAATGAAATGGTTTCCCTAGATGGTCGGTAACTTGGACATTTACCATAAGATTGATTGATCTTTGCTTGGAATATAGGAAAAGATTCGACTGTCGTATGTTACTTTGCGAACTAATAAAAAATGCTATGTTATATGAATGATAAATTTGCGTATCTTCTAAACTATTCACATCGGTAGTATATATATTTGCTTAAACATGAATTTACATACAAATTTACCAGAAAGCACTCTGATGTCACGGATCGCGTATGCATGGCTTTAATCAAAGAGTTCTCATGTACAAAATGCAAATTTTTTTCTACAACCAACAGCGTATATCAAAATGTACGAACGATGTTAGTAATTAAGGTATAGATAAAGCAATGGTAAATTGACGTGAGTTTATTTTTTTAGTAGCTTTTCATATACATAGTTGAATGTAATAAACCATTCTTACTTTATATGAAAATAACTCCTTTCTATATGCTAATACGTGATCGAAAAACTTGTCTGTTAAAAAATATAAAAAATTTGTAATATTGACTGGTAAAACAATTAATCTATAAAAAATATTTTTTTACTGAGTTTTCTGCATATCGCTTTTTATTATCAAAGTTAGTGTGCCAGAGTGCATGAATAATTAACAGTGTGACGAAATCGTTTTCCATTAATTTAAAAGCTTTCGAGCTGCATATACTAGCACTTGAAAACTTTTTGAAAGTCCGATGGAATTTCAACATAAAAGTATTTTAATGACAGTGAGAATATTCTCCTTGAGGATAAATAAGTTCTTCTGATTCTCGTAATTCAATACTAGTAGACACGACAGTATGGAACAACGTAATTACGTTATCTGTATAATTATATTTACACTTGCAAGTTTATCTATGTTGCGGTGGATTACGAAATAGCGTCGCTTCAGGTAATTTACCAGTTTCCGATTTTCTTCAATTCCTGACAATATTCAATTGTATCTGAATATGAATTGGGATTCGATATATACCATACTACTATAAACCATTACTGTTGAATAGCTGTGTTGTTATTATTGTTATAAAATATAATATTACTGTAGTTAATGCGTTCAATACTGCGCGAATGCTTGTATTTTTTATGATATTAATAAAATAATCTGCGCACGTTATATACATTTTTATTATTTAATTAGAGTGCTGAAATTTATTTTAATCGTATGAAGTGCATAATAAACTATTTAATTACTTGATCAATTTTAAGGTATCTCATTATGCGTAGGTAAAAATAATTAATTGGATCTATTGAGTAATTACTTCGTTTTTTAAATACATGACACTCTTGCAGCATCTTCTTCATTGTGTAAGTGCAAATTAGATACGAGACAAGTGTGGTTGATATTATGGTTTTTGAGAACTGGTTGATTATGATTGTATACTCATATCAAATATTCAATTCGACTCTATGGGAACATTAAATAATTTTCTAATCGATATGCTTATGTTATCATCTACTACTATCATACTATCACAATAAAGGATTTGTAAGGTTTGTAACATTTTGCAATAATTATACATTTATTATATTATTATTTGAATTTGATTGTTATTAAATGTACGAACCTAACAAGAGTCAAAATTTATAGAGGAATATATTTTTCATAAAATTCTAATTCAGACACGATGAGAGAAAAAAGGAGAAAATTTTAACAAGACAGGTAATACGTTTTTGACATATTTCCTCCATGAGATTTCACAGACGCGTAAAAAATGACAGGTAATACAAAACAATTTTTCAAGATAACAAGAGGTTCTTGAAAATATATCAAACAATCTCATACTCATACATAATCATAAAGTATATTTATAATATCCGTGAAAAGATTATTGCCGAAAATTGAGGTTTCTCGAAAAAAAGAATTTTGATTTTTTCGAAAGCATCGAGAGAAAGTTAGAATTAAGATCAAAACAAGGATGAAAGGTGACCAGCTTTTAATTTCAAATTTTCAGAATTGCATGTTTAAAAAAAAAGTTTTAAACTTTCGAAATGGACGATACAAATAATACAAGTTCAAGCGGCTAAAGTGTTAGCTATCGAAGAAATTTTTGTCAATTCTCATTAGTGGATAACCTAGGTCAGGTTCCGGTCCCGCCCGAACGATTGGTAATAAATTCAAGACCCACAAGATTAGAGGACTTATCCGGCTGAACGTGTGTAGTACTACATAGTGGTACATGAGCCAGTTTACTGGCTAGTGCCACGGGACACGGAGCTGAGAGAAGTAAGTTGCTCCTACAACTTGGCCGACAGCTTCCTGATTGCTAGTTAGTGTGCGTGCAATGGCATCCCCCTCGCATTCACTTCTCCCCACGTTTGACCCCACGCCACCCCTTTTTGCCCCGACTACTGCTGCATGCATACCAATCGCATAAACTGAACCGTCCTAATTGATTTAATTAACGTCGTTCCATAATATCAATTAGCGTGCCGCGTCTGTCCAATTATTCCGTAATAGCATCTCGGCTAGATCTACGAGACACTCTTCAGAACATTTTTTTTTTCTATGCCACGATAAAAATTCGAGGTAAATACTAATGCTATGAAAATGGGTATAGTTTGACTCTCTTTTTTTATTTCAGGAAAAACAGTTTCCCCTTTTCAACATAGTAAATGCATACGATTTATTATGCCTGATTTATCCTATAAACCGGTTAAGTTTTCGTGTAACTGTTGCAGTACGAACGTCAGATAGGTTAAATAATGGTTGAAAATCAAATACGGAACATACTGGCTCTTGGCTAACCTCCAAATAAAATAGAGCTGGTATATCGTCGAAATTAATCGTATTTGTACAGCGGGTGGAAAGAAGCGACAGCTCACTTGGCACGATCGACATGAACGTATCTTCGCTGTTCTTCATCTGTATTTGTGAGAGGATGTCTAGAAGTGAGAGACGGAAAAAAAAGAAACTATAGAATGTTTACGTTATTTGCAATAAGAGAGTGCGTCGAACCGTTAGATGCTTTGGCGTTACTGTCTGTTAGATAGGCGAAGAAGGAAACGGATATTTCGTTTCAAAATACATAATAGATTACTCCTTCTGAGACAGAATGATAGTGCTTTCAGAAATAGAGAGTTCGCATGACGTTGCGTGACAGCTGGATATATGAGGAAAATAAAGATATAATATATATATATATAATCGATCTATGACAAAAATAGTAGATTTTGAGGATCTATTGCATCTCTATTTAGATTAAGCATAATATACTCAGGATTATTTAGGAACAATGCAACAATTAAAATGTGCTTTATTGTACAAATAGAATGGATGAGCTAATATAATTAATTACGCTACATACAGTTTCAATAGTGTAGATTGATTAAGAAGAGAACAAAAATGGTGAAAGGACGTAAACGAATATAAAATTTCCATTAAATTGTTAAATGTTTAAACTGGCACGACAATTGATTATTTTTCATTATTTTTCGTAGTGGTACAGTGATGACGGACGTATGGACTTAAATAGTTAACTAACGCAACGTAAGCTGCTGGTGAAATATTTGAAAACGTCAGCTAGATATCACGCGACACGACAAAGCAAAAGTGAATGTATTGTGCTGGTTTACAATGCGCTTGCCATGCTTGACTTGAGTAACCGCTTTCACACTGGACAATGACAAATAGAACCGTGTAAAATTCTGTAGCACATGTCGAAAAGTAGACCGTTTTGCTATTCCCTTTCATGGACAAGGCTTAACTAAAATTATTTAATCCCCTTCCATATTTACTACCATACCTCACTTCTGCATCATCTACTACCAACTTTGTTCCTCCTTTCTCTCATTCGTTTACTCCTTCACTCAAGCTGTGTTACGCATTTAAAACTGCTGTGTCAGACATTTGAAGATCTCCATTAGCGTCATCCGAGCTTAGCCGTGCTCGGTTGTAGCGTCTTTAAAAAGGGTTTTTAAAACTACTTTGAAGTTATCAACTTCTTAAGAAATATATCTTAGCATACTGAATTTCTTATGGAAAAGTCAACAATGCTAGAAATGCTATTGTAGTGTAATTAGAAATGTTATTTTAGGCGTTACGCGAATAAGATAATAAGTTTCGATAAATATTGACATTAATTTAACGAACTTGAATGGCAAAAATAAATTGTATGTATTAAAAAAAGGTATTAGATGAAAATTAAAAATTTGAGCATCGAGTTAAAATCTTTAAATGAATATTCGAACGAAGAAAGTTTTTTGAAACCAACATTCGAATCCATATAACGTAATACTTTATGTTCGATAATCATCTCCCAGACAACACGTACAATAAAAAGTCTTGAAACTTCCGTCTCATTAGATACCTTAAAGATAAGTTTCGGAGATTAAGTATTTTCTGAGTTACTATACGTTTAGATATCCTAAATAGTTTCTGTGCAGTTCCAATGATGGCGATAACCGTAGTACGATGAATTATAGTTCCTGTGACATAGTGAAAAATAAGTTTGTCCTACTCGTAAATTGCAAATATTTATACGATTGCCTGTTCAGCTTACTGTCAGCGTCTAAGTACTAGCCTTGACAGACATACTCGTTCCATTTGACTATTGATCAGTGTCACTTGACACTGTTCAAGATCTAAAAAACGGAAATTGATTTAATCGATTTATGGGGTATTGTGGGCAACTGTGAATTCGCGAACTAGACTATGGTCTTACGTGCAGTCCGGAATTGTATATGCAGAATCATCATCGCCACTATAAAGACCTCTTTCAGAATCTTAATCATCCTCAGCATCGAAGTCATCCAGTGTAGATAGCGCATACGAATGAAAATCCAAATGAAAATCTATTTCAGTGAGTATCAAAGACTTACAACTTATCACCTTGGAAATGACACTTATTTGCATATAGATATTGATCTATTCAGAAAATTTTAATTGCAAAAGATTCGTCCGTATATCCTACAGTATTAATTAACTTGTGAAATATTGAACCAATGACAAGAATAAAATTAATATTTACATAAAGAGTCTCATTCTAACTCTACCTACCTTTGGAATTAAGAAATTTATTAAATATAACTAAAACAACATGCAGAGTTTCCATGAAGAGAATAGAGAACATAATCAATACTGTCTGGCACGATATACCTGATAAGAGAATCTGATAATTCAAAATGATCAGAGGTGTTAATTTAGTTGTTCCAAATTAGAACCTTAACAAACACCACTAGTACTTTTTCATGGTCCACCCACATCATCCATTTAGCCTGATGTTCAATCGGATCCGAAAGCATCCAAAGTCGTTAAGTATTCCTCAGTGCGCGCTACAAGTCAAACGTCCTGAAGTTAGTCTACTAACTGAATCGACTTAGGGACGTGTATAATGGTTTCTCATCCATCCGGCTCAAACTGACCAAACGTCAGGTCTCGCAATGGTGGCGAAGCGCTCATGAATTTGCATGGACCAAGTCAAACATAATCTTAGTTCACACAAGCAGACACTTTCGTGTCCTTCGTCCCTTGATGTTATAAGCGACCCTCCCTCTTCTTGCTCCAACCATAGCAACCTTCAACACATTGACCAGTTCAGTCACTTTACTTGCTTCCTCTTTCTCAACAGTAGCAGGAAGCAGGAAGCACATTCTCACAGCTCATGCATTGGCATGGCTAGTAAGTGCAGATTGCCATGTTTAATCACTGGTTAGGGGCGGATGGGGACCTTCGAGGGCAATCAGCTTGTTTGTATTTGCTTTGAGGTTTACGGCGGTTTAGCTCCAAGTTAGCCTCTGGCCCGTAGAGCTTGCTTTCGCCTCAAGAGTCTCAAAGTCTAATAAGGCTTCTGCGAGTAGAAGCCTACGGCATATATACGCAAGTTAAATCGTGCGACGTGGCCATGTGCTCCGGACAGATGGCGATGAGTTAACTCTGAGTAGCTAGGACAAATTTAGCTTGTCAGAGGCATCTTTTTCTCTAGACTTTTTTTAAATGAAAATAATATATAATGTATATCTACAGGACTGATTCTGTACTGTAGAATCAAAGTGACTGAGAGATTTCCCTTAGTTATTATTAAAATTAATGCGTTTGCCATCATGCATTTTCCATCTATAATTTTTTATTCGTAGTTCAGTATAGATATATTTTGTGTAGCTATCTATTTAGTGTATAAGAACTTTTTTATACTTTTAAAAAATTTCCGGATTTGCATAATATACAACCTAAAGAGATGAAGCAAGATGACCCAAGATGAAGTAGATCGAATTTTATCGTTGATTGACTTTATTGATATATCGTATCAAGATTGTATTACGTAAATTGGGATCCTGATCTTGTCTTACAAACATTATGGATTGTTTCAGAATTAGACTACGTAATGCTTACATTCTCGATACAAATCACGTAGACATGTTTCTTGACATGGAACTAATAGAAGCTTAACAAGATGAGCAAACTGTTGCAAAGGTTTCCCTGATTGCAACGAATTAGAGTGTCCTATTTACCAGGATATGTGGTACCTATAGGTACTGTTAGTCGGTTGGCAATAGTGCGGTCTTGATATGTTTTCGCAAGTGGATTTTGTGGTACGTATACTTACCAAAGTTGCTAAGAGTGCTGTAACTCGAATACGGCACTTAATTGTTCTATTACGGTTTCGCGCTATTGTTTTCCATGTCATAGCTAGGATGACAATTTTCGCTTGTGCGATAAGTTACACAAAAGAAATATATCACAATATAAAATGAAACGACGGAACATTATTAGTTTAATAAGATAATTATAATTACGGAAGATATTAAAAACTTTTTGTTATTATAAATAATTGATAAAGTTCTAATTAAAACTATTTGATTCTATCCAGTCATTGAGGTATATTAATATTTATTTATTATAATATATATTTAAAAGCTCTTCTTTATTTCATGTGTTATCCAACTGTATGCTTCCAACCTGTAGATACTTAACTTTCCAATGGTCGATAGGAGTGAATTTCTTATAGCAAGAAAAAGGAGGCTGGCACTAAAGGGTTGAGAGAATATTTAAGAATTTTGAGTAAGCAGTGTAAATTGAGTGGTACCTATCGGATATGTAGAGGAACGCGTATCATAGAATATGAGCTACGAAATACATAAGTGAAATGCAATATATATATTTTTATTTTGAAAATTGAAGAAAATAAAGCATCTACTCTGTAAGTATAGCTATATTTAAATATCAATGAAGAGTATTTTGAACTTTGTACGTATGCTACGTAAATTGAATTTAATAAAAAACAACAAATCATTGATTGATTGGTAGTGGTAAACATTTTTCTTTGATTTACTCACCCCTTGTTCTCTGAGTCAATTCAAAAACGAAAGATCAAACGTATCCGAAAACATGGCTATCCGATGAGCAAAGCACCGATCAACCGTGAAATTCACTTCCTGATTTTCTACTCAGAATCAGAATATACCCACACATGATGCCTGTGATGGAAGAATTTCCACCATGGTTTCCACTCTATGAAATTATATTTCTTTCTTCATTTTCCAGGGCAGTTTTTTTCGATCCTAATTTTGCAGAAGTCAAAAGAAAAAAATAACACAATAAATGAAACAATCTTCTCACAGACTTTCATAACGTCCAAAAGTCCTGATACGCAATTTCGATTTCTATATGATTTCCATTATCCGCGAAAAATGTCATAACAAAAAATAGCGTTATAAAGAATTTGACGGAAATCCGATTTCTCTTTGCCGTAGAGTCGAGCAGCTACGGCAAACCGCACTTCCACTTACAACATTGACGTAGTGCGTATTTCTGTGTGAACTGTATATGATAGATCCTCGATATAATCGAATCACTAGCAAAAACATCAAAGCAATTCGTTTTCTCGTAAGATTTGTGAACAGCTGTGCAGGATTGCGATAATCCACAATTTGACTTAACGCATCCCAAATCCCAATAACGATATTGAAAATATAAAAAAATGTACTAAAAAAAGTAATTAAATACACAAGGAGCTATAACGCTTGCGGAATAATAATTTAGAAGAATTAAAATAATTATTAAGTAATTTCTGCACTTCCTGCCAATGCACTTTACAGAAACAATAAATAAAATGCTGGAACAAGTTATATTGCAAGTGCCACAATTTATACAATTTCTCTTTTCCGTCGAGCATGACCTAACAAATCTTAAATTGAGCAACACCAGTTGAGCTCCCTTAGAAAGCTTGAATATTCGGATTAAGTAATAATTAAAAAATTATCAGACATCATTAAACAGAAAGCCAACAACAATAAACAATTTAATGTTTATGTCAACTATAGTTATCAAAATAAATCGGATTAAGCATTAAGGTTGGTATCATCATCGGTTGTAAGAGAAACAGTTTCGTTTCCATTGTCTCATTGCGTGTCGCTGGCACGTAGTCTTAATTGGATTGGAGTTTACTCGGGAGATGTGCATTATAAGCATCAACGTTTTCCCGCGAGGGTTGTGAGCTCAACACCCGTTGTTATCTTGGTATAAACAACAAACCACACATCCAGGTCTCCAAGTAATCAGACTAACATGAGACGCGGACTCCATTGCTAACTAAACTCTCAAGTCTCCCGCAAGTTAGTCTGATGCTGCGTTGCGCCACTGCGCCCAAAAGGAGTTTCAGGTAAGTACCTTCCTACCTACCAACCTGCCAACCTACCCACCTATATCAGTGAGGTACTCTCTCTGTCAACTCTAAGTGAGGAGGTAAACCAGAATATCTTTGAATCCCGCAGGAGTTAACCGTTGAGGGAAGATTGTAGTTACGGTTAACTAGGGATCTCTTATTTTAATCACAGCAAAGATTTGTTCGAATAATTGACATCGTATATTACTCAAATTATTATAATAGTACACGGAAAAGAAATATATCTGCCATTAACTTACCGGAGCAACGGTATCATGTAAAATGTATTTTCAATTGGGACAATGGTCACAATAAATCACTTGATAGAGTTTTTTTAAAACCGATGATAGAATATTTTTCCACGTATGAATTTGATACGCTGTTTATTATTTAATAATATCTGTTTATGTGGATCTACAAAATATTTATTTTAATTCTAATAAAATGACTAGAGTAGCATGAAGCTAATGCCATTCACCTATTGGACGCCCACAACTTCAACTTCGAGCATGTGATAATTATACTGGCACCTCGCACTACCATTATCGTTTTTGTTCAATCTGTGTGTGCAGCACGCAGTAGGTTGCTGTGTACATTTCTTTCGTTGCAATTACCTACCTACCTGTCGATGCTGTCGCTAATGTATTTACATGAACGAATATAAGAACTGTTTGTATACGTGTACACGAAAAAAATTTCTTTTTAATGCAAACATATCTACCAACATGCAAAGTCCTAGTTAGGCCGCGTAAAGTATTTTGGCACGGCACATCACCGCATTACGTTATACGTCATTACAATTATTCTAGATTCCGATCGACGACAAATCCAATGGTGTTTCTAATGATACAAATAATGCACGACGGCAGAGTGTTTTATGATTGAAAATCGATCGATTGAATTACGCGGGAATGTGTTGATGGACATGCAAATGTATAATTATAATAAAGGCAGTTATGGAATTTTATTGTCAATCTTGTATATGCTCTATATATATGTATATATATATATATAAAGTAATGTTCTCCAATCACTCTTTCTTTATACAAATCAAATATCATACAAGTTTTTTCATGTTTTGAATTTAACAACTGGCATTCACCATTTTTCTACGTTTCGGTTCAGCAAAAAGATTTCCCTCTAATCGCATAAGCGTTCGAACAAAAGAAACTGATAAATGGCTCTTTTAGAACGTGAACGAGATAAGGGACACTATATGTATAACGAAAGCGTGCCGGTTACGTTTGTGTATACCCAGTAGTAGTAACAGTTAAAGTTAAATACGAATTGCTCTTGTTCTCGAGATACATTCACAGATCGTATGGTGGTATAAAAGTTCGGCATGCTGGCCACGATAAATTTATAGAGCAACTTCCACTGGATTAGGAATTCCCACGTCGGCAATGAATCTCTTGGATAATTACCAGGTTTACTGCCGCCTATCTTCCGCCAAGGGCTACCTCGCCAATCTTTATTGACATGTCCGTGCTAATACCTTTAACGGTTTTTAGATCGAGAGGATTTCACGCTCAAGTGCTTCGCAATTGGCCGTGCGAATTATTTTAAGAATCCATTGAGATCATTGACAAATTTATTGAGGCTGTTTAGAAAATCTATAAATTCCCAACGACACTTACCGTGATTTCGCATGATAATTTTAAACGATTTCAATATTTTTCAGCAGCTTTATAAATCGTGGCACTCTACAAGATATACGTTGTACGACACTGACAAACTTCAGTAATGGTAGATTTACATGATCAGGGATCAATTAGTCGTCATCTTTACAACTGTGTATGATAAGAGTAAGTGAGACGCATGTGTTAGAGATAAATTATTAACTTTTCTTCAAGGATTGCTGCAAGGATCTATGAACCTAAGGACTTTTATGTATAGCAATGGACGTTGCTGTGTTTTGATGATTTAAAAACATTATCAATAAACACAATGGTATCAATCGGGTGTATATTTTTGAGTTGTATTCAGACCAAGGAGAGAATTCAAAGGTAAAAACACAGCAAGGAAGTAATAATGCTAGTTTCGTGTGTTTAAGGCACACATGGTACATGCCTAATCTATTTTGAAATTAACGACGGCACGAGTCGCCAGAAACGAGCGCAATTAAAACAATTGCCTATGTGACGTTGAGCGACCCCAACCAAATGGGCCAAGGTAAAGCTGGCAATAGTGAATAGAACAGAATTGGTATTGATTTCTGCAATGCAAATTGAAAAGTTCATTACGTGCCGAGATTGTTGTTCCCAGTGGCAACGCAAAACCCAGGATTAATCGGGAGGTTGTTTAGTATAAATTTATGACAATTTCGAATACGAATTAGAATCTTGCTCTTACATATTATATTCAATACATCGATTGACCTAATTCTTCGAGTGTCAGGGAGGCTAGTCTGGATGATCAAAATTATTTAGAACGTAACATCGATTTAAATTTACCTACGTTTTGTATTGAGTTCCAAGAGAGATAACAATGGGCCAGATTGTGGATCTATTAATTATCATCGATTGATATATATAATGTGGATTATTTAATGTATCAAATAACTGATTATTTGCCTACCGCTATTTGTAGATATTTCAAACATACTGTTATCATTAGCGAACAAAATCATGGCATATCACTCTGATTGCGCTCTCGTGACATCCTTTCTCATCGTCCTTTCCTTTATTCCACTATTCAGTCTCCTTGTCAAACAGAGAGACAGCTATATGGGATGAAGTGGATAAGCGGAAAGCAGAGAATCAATGGAGAGCAAAGAAGAGGAAAATCTAACGTGAGAACGTGTATTTGTGCATGAAGTGCGAGTCTAAATATATACTGAATGATGAAGGTAAAGTAGCCTAAAAATCGGACTGTCGAAAAGGCCTGACAGAAAAGGTCAGAATCCCTTCTTATGGAAAAAAAGAAAGAAAGATAGAAAAAGAAAAAGAAAAAGAAACTTAAGCTACAAAGTTTGTTCATGCATGGGAAATGACTCGCTATTCAATATTTCAGTTTCGATGAAAACAACGTTTTCATAAAGAATGATACGAGATTGACACATGTAGTTCATTCATCCATCATACATAATACAAAGTAACATGATATATTCTATTAATTTGATCACCGGTTTTCAAAAAGGGATAAAAGAGTATAAATATTTACACGATTATTTTCACGTCAACCCTCTACTCCATTGAAGTTCCAATGTTGAATTTTTTGTCAGGATCATAGGGTTCAGCGACAATGTGGAATTAACGTACACAAAATGCGCCGTATTAGGAAAAACGATAACGGTTACATAAAACGTTTTTGACGGTGTTGAAACCATGAAGTGGGCGACTGAATAAAAAACGTAGCTCGATTACAAGCACAACGGATATTGCTACGTGATGATGTCCTCGTCTTTGTCGCCCAAACTGATTGCACTGTTTGACTCGCGCTTAATTATGCTTCATATGTACCTGCTATAACTTCCATCTATAACTGTCTTGTTTGTTTGGGCTTATCACGATATAATGGGCATTCATATATTGACCAACCAGCTACCATAACCGTCAATATTTTTCTCAGAGATAATTTAACCGCTAAACCTGTATCACGATTGGACCTTTTTATTTAAACATTTTTCAACCTCATGCATTAATTCCTTGTAAATTCTATGATAAGCAAATGAATTATAGAACGTTATAATTTTGCAGTATACAAAGTTGGACTAAAACTGACAATGCTATTTTACATTTTCCATAAAAGATACGTTTCATCGGAAGTTCCATGTGATTTTATATGAGGCTTCCACTAAAATTCACTTACAGTTACCACTTTCACGGAACAAGGTAAGAATAGGTAATTACTTAGATGTACCCCACGCAATGAGTATCCTGGGGACGGATGAGCGGGTAGTGCTAGCCAGATATAGGTATTCATATTGTAAAGATAAATTTTGTTACGGGAGATTTTAATAAATTCAAGTCACGATAATAATTGAGTCAAGGAAATGAAAGTGAGCACGAATCTTCTTCATGACATTCACACACATGCACGCGCATACGCACAGATTCACACGCGCGCGCACGCACCTGAGAGTTTGACAAAAGGTAACAGGGCCGACGGGGTTGCTGTAAGAAGGATGAGGTCGATCGCAACTCGCGTTAAATTATGGATCGGTGGGGTTGGCTGCACTTGGTGGCCAATGGGGAGTAGGCACGCATTAGGCGTGGTGGCTGTCCTTTGCACGAAGCTGCCGGTGAATCATTATCATGCAACTCCAAACTCAGTAACAGCGTCCTGCTGAGCAGACGCATCAATCTTGGCGGTCTTTCATCCTGCAGGAGACGCAGAATCAGTTTTATTGTATCTTATGCTTGCTCACTCGGGTCACATCGTTCAGCGTCGACTCGTCTCGTGTACCGTCGTCGCGTGTGGATGCAAATTTACTTCATTAGGGTATCGAGGAGACGACGTGGGCTGAATATGTTGCTGATCTTTCGTACGATGCCCGAAGCGACCGCCATATTGAAATAAACATACCAACTACGATGAAGCGAATCGTGGTAAGGTTTGCCAACCTGGACAACGTATACAAAAAAACGATGCTCTCATCTTCGATGGCTATCGCCTTCCTTTTAGGTAGCGTCTGGTTGATCTAAACGCAGTCAATAATGACAACGTCTTCTACAGTGGGAAGAGGGTCCAGGTCTGCTGGAATAATTCCCTGTAGTCAGAACGTTTTACATCAAGTACATAAGTCTCATCCATTGGAAATAAGATCCGTATTAAATGAACTGGAAGAATCATTAGCACTTTGATTTATGTAACTGCGCAGGCTTATGTTAGCAGGAAGCTTTTAATGGCAATTAAGGATATTAGAATACGGTATGGTATAATCAAATTTGTATCATTGACAGGTCATTTTATACTATGCTAACTATTTGACGACTTTTTTCACGTTTTAAGAAAATCCAGGAGTTTTATACTGATTTAATTATAGGTACTACGCGATAGTTTGTCAGTCTATTCGTAATTCTCTTTTTGTAATAATTTCCTTTCCTCTTCCTTCAAAGGAAACTTCTAACTTTACGGATCCACGTGATCCTCGTATATACATGTCCATTCATGGATATCTACGTACAGAAGTACATCCTAGGTAAAGCTCCGGCTTGATATAGAACTCTCTACATGATGAAATGATGTACGGCTCGGTAGACATCGGATTGCTTAGACGTTACGACTTGCACTACATCTGTACCTGAAAGACCAGCAGCAGTGCAGATTCGAGATAGTCTCGAGTAAAACTTATCACTGAGTTTTAATTCACGATTATGCTTAGCGAATATTCACAACCCATGTAACTTACAAAGTCCATCTTCATTCGAAGCCATATTCATAAAATTGAGTAGAGTGCATACGCTGTGACTTTCAACTGATATGAAGGATATTAGAACATGGACTGGGTAGTTGGAAAAGATGATGAAAACTGTTATAACCATCTAAGCTATTAGAGACGTACAAGTTGGGTGATAATTGAATGGAAAGAGATAGGAAATAAGAACTGATCCTATTATGTGGATGAATGCATCTTTGTTATCGTTCCTGCTTCATCTGTTTGAAATAACACGTGGGCAATAGGTGGGGCCACTGACAATAACATGCATTTAAATTAACACGACGTATAGATTTAATATTTAAGCTGTACGCAGTTGTAAATTTCTTTTACGAGATATAAACTCGCTATTTGAATAAGTAGGTTATTAACATACCGTCCACAAACCTAATTGAATTCTAAAGCTTCGGTATTAACTTTTGTCAGTTCTTAATATAATCGATCTGCGATCGTCTATCGGGTATTGACATTTTCATGAATATATGGACTTTGTATCATAGATACAGATATAATTTTTCTAACGTATCTGAAACCAGGAAAGATGTTCGATGTCGAGACTCAAAGTATCAAAGGTTTCTTGAGCCCTTGAAGACCTTATTTCATTTTTTTATTTCTTGTCTTCACCTCTTCACCTCTCTTTTTATTCCCCGTCAATTCTGTCTTAGGTAGGTAGAGGTACTTCCGCTACTACCATTCTCTTTCCTATACTTTCTCGTCTCTTATATCTCCTGTTCTCGTATCTTCTTACGATCCAAGCCTGTCTCTCTCCCAGGCTATTCACAATTTCATTAGGTGAATATTGAAAGAAGAGATGAAAAATGTATTAAAGGGAATTTCAAGTAGCGGAGACCACAGTCGTCTCGATTCATCTCCGTGAGCTTAAGTCAAGCTCTCGGAAGTATTTTTCTTTCTTCCTTCTCTTTTTTATTCTCCTTTCATCTTTTTATTTTCCCCTTGGTAACTATATCGACATTTCAGAATGGTCGAGTTCTGACCACTTCGTGGACACGTTTTCCTTTCAACTTTCACTTACGGCTACTTGCTCAGTATATTTGCAGCGGTCGCAGTTCCTTCGAAAGTCTAATAAGACGACGACATTGGTGGAGTTCATGGAATGCAAACTCTGTATCCTGGCAAGATGTCTGCATCGATAAACGATACTAACTCCATTGGGGAGTAACAAGAGTGTTACGTATATACACTGTGTGCCAAACTACGGAAGCCGGTAGGTACGTAGGTAGGTTAGTAGGTACCTACCCTACCGTAGACAACTATATTCTGGGTAATCGCGCATAATTTAGCTCAGCACGCTGAATAGTAATTACGGAATCTCCATCAAACTTGCCAACAACTGTCTAGAAATACATGGACGCGCGTTTTGGATCGATGAAAACGCAATTCCATGGACAACCTTGCGTTACAGTTAATATGAACGTTTTGGCAGATCAAATGACTCGGAAGTGAACTATATACCTAACTCTATTCTCTAGCGATAGCTCGACTTCAGTGGATAATGAAATTCACTCATTTGTATGGAAAAGCCATGTTGGTCATACCTTTAAATAAATTTTCCAATATATTCATTAGTAATACAACAGTTGTTATAGGATTCGACAATTTAAATTTATTCCAAGACAAATCGCCAAGAAATTTGTACTACAGTAGAAATTTGTAAGATTGTAATATCAAAGAATCATTCAAATGGATAGACAAGCTGTATCGGAGCGGATCACGGAAAAGCAGAATTGCCCTTAGACAAGAAGGTAAAAAAAATAATCAAGTGCACTCCGGAGTATCAAAGGCTTAAAGACTCAGTTTATCTTGGGATGTAGAGAATAATTGGTCTCTTAAGAAATATATGGTCAATTCATCTCTGAATTTAACTGCGACCTTTATCTCACTGACTCCTTTCTGTAAATTTGATCTCATCTATTTATTAACGTCAATCTAACCTTCTTTGCCTTCCTCTAGGTAGCCTGTAGCTACGTATCTAGTACCAACTTGCGCCACCAGTCGTCCGGTATAACCTCAGGGGACTATCGTTAAAGTTAAAACTCTGTGAAGCTGAACCCTCCAGGGCCGAGTTGCAGGGAATTGCTCGTGCACCACGCGACGATCGCTGAACTATTAATTATGTGCTCTGCAAAGGCTAACATAGAATAATGATACAGCCTAGTGAAACACTGACAGAGAAATGAAACTTTTACTGCCATTCCTGGGGTCGCTGATAACATGATAACCCGTTACTGACGATATTTTCATACAAGTTTCATGCAGATACTTCGCGTTCGTTTAGAGGCAGAGCATTATCTCAATCGTAGAAATTGTATGATATTACGATAATGACATAGTGCAAGTTGTTTATCCTTACTGTCGTGATATGGCCTAGAGAGATTAAAATAGAAATTCTTTCATTCTATTTATTTATTTTGCGATAATTAAACCGCGAAATACTATACAAATGTAAAGTGTGGCATATACATATGTATACATATTTTTAAAATTTATGGGCAAATAATTTTTTTTTCAAAATCTTTAGAATCAAACTAGTGCTAAGCTATGTGCTATAAAGATTTTTTAACTTTTCAAACAAAATTCTAATTAACTGTGTAACCTAGGTCGGGTGAATACTCTACGTATCGTGAAAGTCAACATAGTTTTACTGAGGTTCTGATAAGTTTTTCTCGAATGTTCAATAATTAAAGTTCATGATATACGTTCCTGTTTAATTAATTTTAAATAGTATACGAGAATATTTCAAGTGGAGTCGTAAATTAGAGGAAACCTATCGTCGCTGGTAGCTATAATTTCCGCCATAGAGTATGTTTTCATATCAATACATAAGTCTGTTAAATATATTGGCAACACATGTTATAATAGATTGAATAAATTTCATTTATCAGAGGCAGCCTGTCACTCCTACGAGTTTACATTCTTATTATTATGTCGTACATCAATGCAACTGCATATACTATATCCCATCGATTGCAACGACAGAATTCAATATCTAAAAAACATTTCTTATATTTTTTATATTAAAACTATCGTGTCACATCACTTTCAATATCCCTTTTCTCTGAGTTAATAACTAACCCGCAGTAGGGATTGATCTGACTTAGCATAGATATCATCACATTTAAATAAATTAGATTATCGAACACTGATATAAAAACTTCTAAATACTAAAAAATTATAAATTATTGCCAAAATACCAAATACATTAAAATATAATATAAATGCATTAACATGTTAAATAAATATCACATAATGCATGCGATGTGACTTATTTTTTCAGTACAAGTAGAATTAATGCTATGAGAGGAGACTAAAGTAGATCTCATAAAGAAAAATACCAATTGTGGCTTTTAATTGTCAAGTTAATTCTCATACAATTACATTAACTTGATTTTTTTTTAAATCGTTGAATCGTCTATTGGATACTGTACACAGTGGTGGTTGATCAGGATAGAGCAATGCCCATAGACAGTAGCATGCAAGGGAGTAGAGCAATTAGCAATTAGGTCAGGCTCACGTACGCAGGAAATACCAAATAGATTCATGGGTACAAGGGGTCAGTCGCGTTGAGAAATCCCAATCAACGTGCTCTAAATTTATCCAGAGCACCCGAGTATTTAACATAATTCAGCACAGTCGAGCAATTTTGCGATGGCCGGCAATGCCGTCGCGAATTGCATACGCGACGCGCATACATTTCGTACGGCTGCTGCAGGTTAGTGTCTACCAGACCCTACGAGATTACAGGAACTTATACTTGCTCGGGTCTATGGCGTAGACCACAGGTGAGAAAGATGTGCATCTCATTTTACGAGAATTTCAAAAGCCTCATTTTCTACAATGTCTAGAATCAGCTAGTCAAGAATGGCTAGTGGTAGTTTCGCGATTATGCTTGCTCCAAAATCGGCCAAACGGGTAGCTCCATGCTCATAGTTATTTCACGTACGTAAACGGATTTATAAAGGCGCATTACACTTTGATGGGATATTTTTCATGAGGCCAATGCCATGCTGTCCTGAGCAGAAAGCAAGGAGATTCATCATCGTCCTGACTTATTGCATTTCGTAGAGCCTTCTCTCAAACTGGTGGACGTTTTTCGGATCACTTCTGTGAAGATTGTGGAAGTTTCTGTTCAGTTTCGGAAAATCTTATGGAATTTTACGATTTTTACAAATACAGTTAAAAATTTCTATTATAATGCATCGATAATAATTTTTTTGTTTTTATTCATTTTTTATATAGTTACATGAATATATCTAGCCTCTCTATGAACACGTGAACCTTTTAACTATTCAAAAAGTTCAATTACGTTGGTTTTCATTTATGTTAATCGAAATATGTTATTTGCTTTTGAAATTTAACGAACTTTATTTGCGGGGCTGGAAACTTTATGGATATCGATTGCATTTCGCAATTTTCCTATGGTAGTGTTGTACTCGATAATTATTAATAAACGCAAAATTTTAGCGTTATTACGCATAGAATATATAAGTGATAGTTATGGATAAAGACTGGACACAATGTACGTATTACGTTTTATTGGGAGGAAGAAGTGAATTTTGTTATCGCTAATGCCCGTTTGGCATTTCTGGTTACTGGATGCTGCAAGATACGACGTAAAACATGTATAAGGCGCTGTAAATACTCTTTTTCGAAATAAAGTAGTGCTCACGGGAGAAGTTCTGCGGTTTGGATTGTGTCCACTTCACTAATACTCGGCCGTATAATCTTTACTAAATCCTGTAACGTAACACGAGAATGCTCTCTGTTTTCACCGATATAGCCAACGACGAGAAGAGCATCGCAATCATTTCCAGTTGCAATTTTTCTGCGAGAATCCTGGGCGCTCACCTTTTTATCCGAATTCATCATGGCCTCTATGTGAACAGAATGAAAGTAAGTCACATATGAGTACAGACGAAGATCACTGTTCTTTATGGTATGAGATTATTATTTAAAAGGTAAAAAATGCGATAGTCAAGTATGTCTTATAGAATTTGTCGAAAAATTGCAAATAAACTATATCACCATGGATCAATGACATTGACATAGAAATTAAACGCATGGCCACTTAAGAAGCCATAGGTAAAAATAGTTAAGCCAAAGAGGTTGAAATATTCATAAATATCTTTATCCCTGTTGCGTGTTCACATTATTTTAGTATTTTTGGCACGGACAGTTCATCACTTCAATCATTTCAATATGGATGCCGTAATACGAAAAATATTTGTTTTCCAACAGCCATTAATTTAGTTCAGCTTTCGCCACTAGATATCCCATAATCTTCTATGGATTTTGACAATTTATAAAAATATATTCTGTTGGTTTTCAATCTTACAGGAAATTATAGAGAAATTTCATAGAAAATTTTCCACGAAATCGGCACGATACCACATAACTTCTACAACAGTGGAGATTAGAATATTTGTATTCGAATGCAAACGTGCATTGCATCTATAGCTATGTAACCTATGTACGTGCTAGATTCGAAGCGCTTCTATTTTTGCATAGATATTATTGTAGGTCAAGACGAGGTGTGTGCATGGTTGGAGATTCTACCTATTGTGGATAGTGCTCGGAGAGAGGGTAGAACTCCAATATTCGGAATTTATAACCCCTCGTAACTCAACCGACTTCTGCACCTAATACCGACCATCCTCTATACGTACTTCACCTCGGGCGTAGGTATACCTAGGTACTTGCAGGTTCACCAAATGGCTCGACGTCGTACAGCTGCTTTTTCAACGATTTTCAGCAGCCGAGACACGTTCATGATATCTTATATCAGTACGATTTTCAGTCTATCGTGCGATTCAATTCGCTATTTGTATGTAGAGATATGGAATTTAAAAATTATTTTTACTACATTTTCACTGTGTTCTAAAGGCGCATCAATTTATATTTCGTAAAGCAAGTAAGTCCTCTAAATTTTACTCTGTCACAGCATGATCTTATATATGAATATTACAAATTTTATTATCACTTATCATTAATCGTACCATTTTACAATGCAGATCACAGTAATTAATCAAAATTTAATTTACAGTATTTTATCATTACAATTTCTATCGAGCAAGTTAAGTACGTGAAAATCGGCGATGTGCACGCGTATTTATATCGATCTCGGGTGTTCCCGTGAATGTTCAGGTTCGAAGCGAAGGAAATCTCGGTCGTTCGAAGCGATTACAAATATTATACACCAATAAATTCAAGTAATCGCGTATTTTAGCGCAATCGCCCCATGGAGCCAGAAGCAGCGCAGTCTTCACGGAAATATTACTCCACCGGGACCTCTACCTTGCCCGGTTCTCTACCTTCGCCTTCCTTTGCACCTCCTCGTTTAACTTCACCTATGTATAGCTGCTTTTACCTTTAGCTCTGCCTTCAGAGTCCCTACCTTCCATAACAACCTCCGCCTTCATGACTCTGGTTCTACCTACCTCCTGCCTATGTAGTCATCTCCAGGAAAGGTAAGTCCACAGTCGAGAGCCTTCTACCCCGCTCTCTATATTTTAATGGCCCGTCGTAAAATACAGGGGAATTAAAAATTCATACGCGAGGAATTTAAGGCTAGTGCGAACTGTGTTTCACCCTCCACTTCGTTTACTTTTTTCTACCACTTCGTCCACCTTCTTTTCCTGTCTCTCTTTCCTGCGCTCTCTTTCTCTTTCTAATCGAACCGCTTCACCTCGCTGCAAATTCTTTTTTTACGAGCAGTCTTTTAACGCTGGCCTTTGATCGTGAGCGTACCGGAAACGTCTAAACCAAATGCCTGATTCGCGATAGGAACAAATTGGTCTGTTGGTTTTTATTTTTAATATAATAACGAATTCATCCTCGTTTCCCTTCTTCATTGAATTTACTGATTTCTCATTTTTTCGGCAAGAGGCATTTCATTATTTTTGTAATAACGTTAAAAATGTGTTACACGACTTGACTAGCAATGGGTAATAATTAAATTTGCGTATTTTAACACTTTGCCGTATACAATGCTTTATCAATCTCTGTGTGAAATGTGTGGGGTCTATTTCTATTTTTATGTCTAGTGCCTATTTCGGATCAGGTTCACGTTTGGATCAAAAAAATTCAAATGCCTCCCAATCTAACTGCATCATCCGTCAATCTATTTTTTTCAACATTGTTTTTATCCATTCCTATCGTAACACGTTAGGGACAAAATACATCTACGAATGATGCAGTCAGCTTGGGAAGTATTTGACATTTTTTATCTGAATTTCGAGCTGATCCGAAATAGACGCTTTACCCTGGTTGTTCTGATGCGTGTGTGAAGTGGTTCGCGACACTGCCGCACCTATCAAATTTTATCGCAGGTCCATATCCTTGTAGGATGTGTTTTGACTTTATCGCTAATTTATATTTTTACGACTACTAACAGTATATTAACTTCGCTGTATCAATTTATCCCGCTATCCAATCGTGCGAACACAACTTTATACAGTCTGTTTTAGGTAACCACAAAGGGCCCCTGATTGACACGAACCTGCCATAACCGTCCGCTTTTTTCCCTACTCCCAGTCGCCACGCGCTCATCACACCTTCCCTTGACGCAGTAACATCCTTATACACGGCAAAAAGGTAAACGATTCACTTCGTTTTCTTTAATTTAATAATATCGCGTCTTTACAAGCAAAAGAGCGTATAAACATAGAGTTTTCAGTAAGCATACCCTCTTTTGCTTTTAGTCACGCAATATACTGCTTTACTATTGCTTGTGATACTACGAAGATATTTTTCGCGAATCCAAATGACGAAAAGAATTTTCTTCCTTATTCAAATACCACTATCATGATGCACTTGAACAAATCATTGCGATCCCTAAGTGATCTCTATTAGGTCCCAGCCGTGTATTTTGGATTTCTTCATGTTTGAATGCGAAAATATTCGCAAGTGTTCTCGTCATTCTCAGTAGAGATACTCGACGTAGACTATTAAAACCAAATTGCGTGTTGATAATATAATCTTTCTGGGTCTATATAAAATCTTTATAAACTTTCATGTAGATATCAGCAAGATAAAAAATTTTCTTTCGAGATTACATAAACGAATACAGATATAAAATAAATAAAAATTATATTGATATAATAAGTAATATAAAATATAATATTGAAACATCTCTAAGCTCGTGTCTTTATGCAGCGATTTATGCTCGTAAATACATATTATATTCGTATACGTTACATTACTTGTAGTTTGTTGCATGCATAGCAAACATTGTCCACGATGTACATTCTGTATTTGCGGCTTCAAAGTTTGGCTCGAAACATTCGTTATCATTAGCGCCCGATGTTTCGGACTTAGTACGAAAGGCCGAACGAAACGATGCTTTCGAAGTGGTTTCAGCTTGCCTATAGTTGCCGGTCATCCAGGAAATCGTAATCCCCGATTTGGTGCATCGGGCCGGTAACCGTGCTAATAATCTTCCTTCGAGCGCTATGCAAATTCACGTATTACGCTTGATTTGTCTTCGGTTCTTGTACCACCATAAGATTATCTCTCCTGATAAACAACATCATTAGGAGATAATGAGCAGGATACGTTTGCGTCTTTTGCTGACTTTATCTAAGACAGCACGTCAACGTGGTCTGAAGACAAACTCACTGATTTCATTAGATATAAAAATATTAAAAATTATTTCTTATCGACGGTCTATTTTATAAACGTGCAATTTCCATCGAATTTTACTCCCTATAAATTATAAAAACAATTCGTCGTCACGACTGTACTTATAATGACATTGGACGAAATTATCCCAAGCGCTTTAAAGCGGGAAACTATTCTAGCTGCAAATTATTCGTGCGAATGATTTGCCCCTCGGCGGTCTCGAGACTCAAGCAGTTAACAGTAATGATTTATGTATGTAGCTAAGCGGGATCATCAGCGCAGTATTCATATTCATCATAGTTAAACGTTATCACGGTCGAAGATTACAAGAATGTGAATAGTTTTACCATTTTCAAAACGACATGTCGCTTGAACACCGAGTGGGCACTACCACTATTATTATACCTAGTTATTCAGCCCAAAATGACCACATGAACATGGTTTTACCATAAGATTCAAATAGGTGCGTTAACTTCAGGCGAATCATTTGGGTTTCAAAAGCCCGGTGTAACACCATTGTCATATTATTAACACTTTCCTCAAGGCGCATTGTAAAATTACATCTTTACGATCTCATTAAAAATATGCAAGTACATTACAATTTTATAGGCGACAATGATATTTAATGCGAATGGTATATTTTTTATTAGAAATTTCCGACGAACACATGCGAATCTTTGAGAAGGTAAGTTATTTTTTATTAATTTTTTCAACCAAACTCTCTTAAAATTTATTTGTACTGTTTTCGTCTATTCAGCAACGAACCCATCTCGATTACTTCGCCATGGCCGAGGTGTTACTATCTGCTCTATCTCCAACTACGAGTAGTTCCACCAGGCTCAAAGAACTTCCCACTTGTTTCAACGATATCAAAACGTAATTACTGCATGTGCAAATGAGTTCACCGGTGCAAGTTATTGCATATGCGATTAAATTTGCGTCATGCCGTGCAGGGAGCCTAGCGGCGCTTCCGGCCAGGGCAGGGGTGGGAAACGTACTGCTCCCTCGACGACGAACCGTAGACCCTGCAATGCGCTGTCTACGCTTCTTCCCTTCTTCATTAGTAGAAGTATCGTTATTATTATCATCATTAGATCGCACACGATAGGACTCTGTTAACGTTATCGGGAGACGCGAGCTCGATCACTTGAGATATTACAAAAGGGTGCACGAGTCCCCTGTATATATGACCGAATGAAAAGCCTGTCATCCATCTGACGAAGACGTAACGACGTTATAGAGATTATGAAACGGAGTGGAAAAAATAAAAAAAAAGTGAAATGAAGGGTCAGAGACATTTCTGTGGACTATACATACTGTATTTTTTAAATTGGCCTAAAAACCAGTGACGATGTAACAAAGTCATTGTGCTAACCTTCCGTCGTCAGTTCGCTATGAATTCGGTGGAGAAAACGATTACGAATCTTTCGTTAAACCCCACTCTCTGTCTCTCTCTCTCTCTATCTTTCTTTCTCTCTGTATATATGTATATATAAGGTATATCCGAAATTCCAATGGCGTCGGACCACAATGTGTCGAATTTAATATTGATACCAATTGTACTCATTGTCATCCAACCCCTCATATTTTCACCCTTGCACAATGTCCGCCCCGGGATTTAGTAACGATGTGTTATACTATATATTTCATAACGAGAAACGGGTAACGGTCCGCTTTTTTCCTGGTTGAATATATATATATATATAGTCGCGCTGCGGGGGGGTGAGAAAACATTGGGGACACTGGACGAGTGGCGAAGGGCTGAGTGGCGACGCTGCTATTATGCGGTCTACCTTTACGATGCTTTCGTGCTTTACTAGACGTCATATTTTTATGGTACGTACACACGGGAGCTTTCACTACGTCATTGCTCTGAATGAGCAGTTTAACGTAAACTTCACTGATAGGATGGAAAGGGTTAATATTATTAGGTATAGTTTTATGTTTTATATAGGTTTGAAATAATTAATAATGACTGATATTTTTGTTCGACAAAAATATGGATAAAAATATCATTGACTATCTCTTAACTTATTATATATCATTGCATATAGCTAACAAGTTCTTTTAGAGGCATAGTTGGTATATTGCTTCTTAGAAAGTGGTCATTCTTGAAGTTGAAATTCTCATTATTGTCATTACATAATGTCTGCGATTGGAGGTGACGTGTGAATTTGATTTGCAGTTGATAATTATCAAACGTTTGGATAATATATAGAATGTTAGAGTACATATGCAGATATCAGGTATATAGTATTATCTAGCGGATGATATATAGCAGGTTACACTTTACAGTTGGTTTGACACTAGCGGGAATCAGTAAAGCATCAATAAATCTTCCATGTCAGTGGCTATTGTGGTTTTGGAAATAAATTTCGAAAATGCTGACTTTAGAGATTTTTTTTATACTAACTATAGTCGACAAAATATTCTATTCGAGTGGCACTGTATTTATTAGTGACCTAAAAATATTTAACTACGTTGGACATACGATGTGCATGTTATGACGGTAATAACCTAATAACTATTTTTAATTATTAATTTTCTGAATTTATAAATAAGAGTAGATTTATATTAAACACGTTATACTGTTGTATACTTCTGAAAAAGTGAGTTATTAATTAATCAATTTGGTTACTCATACGGATTAATATTTCAAAACTGTTTAATTTCAGGAATAAATGAATAATGCTCTATCTCGCCGAGAATCATTCAGTAATTTAATATTTTTAAAGTTATAATGTATTATTATATCGTCGACGTATGCATAAGTATTTAGTAATGACGGTAATTGAAAAATGTCTTTAATAACCTTAGTTTCGTAATTGTAAAGTACAGTGAGTTGGTCAAGTATCATGAATGAAATCCTATAAGAAATATAAAAATTTAGAAAAGCCATGTAGTACCAATGTTGGTCGAAATAGGAGAATATTTTAGTCATCTATCTGCAATGTTAAGAACAGATTCTGCCCTTACTAAAATGCCGTATAATATAAATAATTTTTTTTCTATTAAAATGGCATAGATGGATTATCCTGATATTGGATATTATATTGTACATCGTCTATAGTTTTGTTTGTTGTCTCATCGATATTCTATAATCATACGAGAATTATAAATAGTAACAGTCGATGAATGGAAAATTCATACATGTTTCAAAATTTATGTTACTATTATATTAATGACGTTTCTCATCAAATTTAACATCCTATTTAAAATGTTGGAAAACCGAAATTAATTAAAGTTAGATACTTTGGGTTTCATTACTTTAAAAGGAAATGCACTGGTGACTGAAAAACTATGCATAAAATTACATCGTCATAATAGAAATGTATTTTTCAAAATCTAAATTTCAGCCCTTAGTTAGTTCCATAGAATTCAATTGACAGAATGAACCTTTCCGGGAGAAAATAATCAGCAGAAAAGATTGGATATCACAGAAAATGGCAGCGTGCCACAATATTGCCTATCTCAGAAAGAAACTCGCAACAAGAGCTAATCTCCAGTATCCAATTCTAAGGCAAATAACTTTGCCAAAAAAAAGTTAGTACAAATGAAGGAAAAAAGAGAGAAAAGCATTTTTTCATCGTACGAGAGAGAAACGTATATTTTTAAGTAAGATCATTCAATGTTGTATATTAGAAAATTTCTTTGCCTAAGGCATTACTGTTTTATTAGAAATTTACGAGTATGAAAGAATAAATTATGTAAAGTGCCCATCTGGTCAGCCTTTCAACTAGAGTGGTTCAGAAAATACTGTCCAGAAAATCATCTCTGGCTTACTCGATATTGTTGCATCTATGAAAATGTCCTCGTAGAACATTATAGAGATAAGTCAAAAATTAAAGAAAAAAATATAAAAAAGTTAATTTCGGCCCTATACAAGTTCGTATAAATTATTTAATTTCCCTGTTCGAACTATTTTTACGTATCCACAGTTATCATTACAGTTATCATAATAATTATCCATCTATAGTTATAAAATAGCTCAGATGCATCTTAGTTATGTTGCTTCAAGTTTATAAAACAATTGATATTCGATACATAAAGAAATATTGTTCTTATACATTTCTACTTGGTATGCATCGAAGCAAAAAATCAATGTACGCTATAAGGTATAATAACATCATAGAATCTTTCACTCCTAATCTATTTTTTAACGAATCTATACTCCTCATTTCTTGTAAATTTGCTTCAACTCTCATAGCGTTTAAAAGAAGTCACTAATACAAGCGATCGATACTACTTCCACAATATAAATATCGATTTCGAGTTAAAGGACTTCTGCATAATCCAGGTAAAAACACATGTCGGAAGTAAAGTAAGCATCGACCAAGAAGTTACAAGTCTTAATATTCTCTTTGAACGTATAGTCCCTCATTCTTCCTCCTCTTATTCCACACTTACATTAGCCTCCATTACAAGTACCATTTTAAATTGTCACCTGTATCGAATGTACAATATAAAAAAATGTTCACGACCGTTCTTGAACGCCAATTACACGATCCAATGCAATCTCCCTTCACTTCCCGATATTGACTCAAGTCTGCACTTTTTCAATATTTATTTATTTCATCTAACATCACCGGAAGCCAGGTTAATAAAAACTAGTCTGGCATAGCGTCCCAGTCCTGCCACCCTAGCAATGCCAATTCTCTCATGCTTTGGATTTGTCAGGTCAGGTTATTTACACTCTGCGCAATGCACTGACGTAGTACCACTGACGTCACGGATGCTATCGATACCGTGGAGCGTGATGCACGTACCGAAAATACGTACGAAGTCAAAGAGACTCTCTTAGAGCATCCATGTACCAACACATATCCATTACCATCCTGATACTCAATGCGGTCGTATTCTTAGTATCCACTGCGAGCGACACGGCTAGAGCAAGTTTCTATCTATCTTTAGGTTTACTTATATCGGTATTACATACCGATACCTAAATAAGCCAAAAGTAGCGAAGATTATTCGTTAGAGGTCGTAGTTAAGAACCCAAACTTATTCTTGGTTGGAGTATGATTAGGGTTATATTTATCGCGCATGCGCCCGTGGTTCTGGTACACGGTGTATGACGTATACTTATAGGCTTGAAAGCTTCTCTCGTACAAGCCAACCGGATTAGTCCACGCTCTATGACATTCTCAGAGGCCTAACCTAACGCCGGCTTATCGTCGACACGTCACGGCAATTAATGAGGTTTGTTTTGTTCTTAGGAAAATTATGGGGACGCGGCACTTCGGGTGGGAATCAATAACTCCACTCTCGACGTCGACGACAACGGGCGACCCTCGCGCTACGGGATCAGACTGGCAGCGTTCGTTTCACGGTGAAATCGGATTATGGAGACGGGGACTATGTTGAAGTCTATTCCCGTTCTTTCTTTTCGAAATGCCAAGAAAACATCGTTGAAATTACCTACTATGAACACGTAGCTGTGTATAGGAAGCTCTGGATCTTCGACGTAATTATATTTAATGGTGTTCCTCTGGGGCATTCTTTCTGCACCTTTCTTTTTTTTCGGGTTTCTGGTTTTATCACCTCTGGGATGGTTCACGGCAAGTGTCTGGTGGGACTTTGTTATTTCCTATTTGGTTTATACCGAAAGACTTTATCGTAGGCATACGAACGTAAGCACGTGTTTAATTACATTATCGTATGCTGATAACTAACTTTGTCACATGGGCAAGGTACAGTGTGGTATATCCGATCAATCAATTGTAATTGAAATGTACCATTGGAATAACGAAACAAAGAGTCAAAATTTGAACCCGGAATTTTCAAATATATTCTATACCATTTTTTGTTAATCGTTCAAATAGGTAACAACGGGAAATTTCTTCCAAGGGTTCTATATACTCTTCTCCATGTTTTATTTTTATCTATACTACTTCTACGCCATTTGCTTGACGAATATTTAATAAATTACTTGCGTCAACTAAAGTAAATGGCTTGCCACAAATCTTATTAATTTTCTATCTGGAACGCAGGTGATTTCCAAAATAAATACGTGATCGAGCTGCAGATTCTGTGCATGTATATATATGTCGCAACAAAGAATATGAGTAGAATGGTATGGCATCTACCCCCGCGGAATAATCAATGATCCATAATCAGATTCTTACCTAACTTGTTTACATGCATACCACGATTTACTCGCCCCAGACAATTCTCTCGCCCTACCGTTACCTAAATTCATTCCCCTATCTACATCTTATCTCCGAAACGATCTTTGGGTTGGCCCGAAACCGCTATACGATATCCCGATACACTTTATTACTCACTATTGAATGGGATAGAGAAATCGGAAAAAAAAAGAAAAAATTAAGAGAAAAAATATGATATGCCTCAAATAAAGAAAATAAAGAAGTCTATCTATGGTATCAGGGATAATTTACATAGCAATTATCTTTGCGATTGATAAGTTATCCCGAGCACGTTGACCGCGCGCATGTAATGCGTGCAGGAGATGATCGCGCGCGATAGCGCGTCTTCCCCGGTAAAAGAGAGTTAACCTTGAAATTAAGAAAAAAAGTGTAAAATGTATAAAATGAAAAGTCGTCTTGTCGTGGCTGTTCGTCCTGCAAGAGTAAGAGTCCTTGGAGGGACTCTCTGGTGCGTAAGCCAGTCATTATAAAGCCATTACCAGACGTCGTTTCACGCAAAAATACTGCGTCAGATGTTCCGCGCATATTCATGAAGCAGCTTGGTAATGTATTCGAATTATTTGAATGAGAAGCCCGACCAAATACTGGCGTCATAATTCTGAAAACCTTAAGATGTCGTCCCCCTCCCCGTCTCCTCTCTCACTCTTTTTCACCTTTTCTTCGTAAGTTTCTCTTCCTCCTCTCATCTCACTTCCAGTCTCTTCACTACCTACTAAACGCCTGGACCACTCAAGAAGAAGTCACACAAGTGAAATTCGACCCACCTCGACCCCTAAACTGCACGTTTTAATTCTGCATTCAGAACTGGGCGACCCTGACGCAATTATTAACTCGAATGTCGTTCCCTTTTCTCGTCCTAGTCTCTTTCAAAACGCCCTAACGAGGTCCGAACGAAGTTCATTGAGAGTTCCGTTGCGCCTTTCCGTAAACGATCCTCGAAAAATCTCTTAAGAGTGGAAAAAATGAAAAAAAAATTGAGGGAAAAAGAAAGATAAAAGACTACGAGTTATGGCACGGCTCGTGCTGACGGACGATCGTAAATTTCCGTGAGCAACGCTATACGCGAGAAATAAAGGTATAAAATGAGAGGTGTACAGCTCGAGAAACATCAATACCTCTTCTTGCCAAGTGACAGATATATTCCTACCCTATTTCTACAGTCCCCGAGCTAGAGACGGGGTAATAATTCATGGGGCCGCGTGTTTACTTTAAACTAGCTGCCTTACGTGTGTAACCTAGGAATAATATTCAATATTGATTTAACAAGATTTCGAGGGGCTGCGACCTGAGGAAAGGACGGTTCTGTGTCAATGGAAACGATTTGTCAACGTCTTCTTCGGTACGATCGTCATGTTTGTGGAACTCTGTATATCGCTATGAGTATATTCTACGGTTTGCTTCGAATAACAGCGATATTATGCATAAACCGGCGTTTCGATCTTAATGGTTACTCTAATTCATGTTATGATACATAAAACCATTCATTTGATACAGCTCGAGACTAATGCATCCCTTTTAACCTGCAGATTAATTTAATTAGCAATTAGCAAACAGTTAATTAAGCATTTAATAGCAAGACGTGTCATACTATATACAGATATACATGTTTTCGAAAAGTGGATTTATCGAGGATACTTTATTCTACGAAACTTGTTCATCGGTTATATGTATACGGTTTTAATTAATGCAATTGAAAAGTAAGCTTCTGGCACTTTATTTATTTATTTATTTATTTACAATTCTGATTTTTATGTGCTATACTATTTTCTTCGTAGTTATTATTAATATATTATATTCGTAGGAATGTTTCAGTGTCAAGTATATACAATATTCAACGTCTCCGCGTACTCTCACACACACACACGCACTCGTGTATTTTCTCATATTTTATACTTTCTGACATTCTGTATTTTTCGGGCTTTTTCCCGGCGAAAATAGTTCCGCTATTATTTTCTGTTATCCGATGTTTTCCCGGGTTATTCACAATGTAAAAATTTCCGTTAACCCTTCCGCCCTGGTCAAGGGACACGTCGCAACAAGGGCAATAAGGAATCGGGGCGACGCGCACCGAGGCTATGACGAGGCTTAGATATTTTTTCCAAATAGTTCCTACGTCCGCCTCGTACTGAGCACATTAGCTCCATTCAAACATAAATTTAAAGTTTGACAGCAAAGTAGGTACTGGATATTCATTTGTATCTCACCTTCCGCACACTTTTAAATTGGTGACCCCGACGTGATCTGACTCAAGCGTAAGTGAGTCGTGCAGAGAGCTAGCGATATCCGTGTTCAAATTTTGCGTGACGCACCTTTGTTACCGTTTCCATTTTTTTTTTCTGAGGTACTCTGGATTAACCTAAGTATACGCGACAATGGTCAACGACTTACCAGCTGCAGGGTCAACCGCCTCGGTCGCGGAAGATTTCGCGAGAAGACTTGAGGACGAACTCTCTATTAACCGTGTTGCCGTGAGAATTCCGCCATTAAACGCTCTATGTTAGAATGTTCATTATATATTAGCTTGATTAAAAAACAATGTATTCAACAGAAACGAATGATGAACAATTCATAAACTCGTTCAGACTTTGGAACAGTCATAAACGTAATCATACATAGGTTCAGGATCATCTTTAAAAAATGACGTCGGCCATAGGAATTCATCATGAATAAAAATATGTTTACGCGGATAGGGTCTAATGTAGATGAGCATTTTCAAAGAATAATTTACGAAAGGTAATATGCACAGTATTTATGTATCTTTTGCAGGAAACCTTTCAATAAAAAAAAATTGGAATCAGCCCTAAACGATGAATGGAGCACTAAGTCTTCAATGAAAAGGTACATGGTTACAGCAGTATATTCAGAGCATGATTTGAAATGCACGCAAGGCGTAACAGGATGTTCATACATGCTGTATACGTACGCAGACAGTATTGCGTGGAGGAAGAGTACCGGCTTTCATAGGTATCTATTCTTTTGTGGCCGCAGGGATGAAATTTATTCAACCTGAACATCTACATGACTTTTCTGCACGCATCTAGTGCGACTCTATACATTGTTCCAGTGAATGCTGATAGATTTCGAAGAAATGATAAAAAAGTTTTGCCAATGTGCATAATACATTTGGTTACATGAAATTTTCTTCCAACTATATTAAAATTTGATGAAGTGGATCTGCTATCTATGGGATGATGCAGACTATCGAACTCAATGCATATATTTTACATCCCTTTGAATCGTACTGGTACAATGTTATTCGGTCGTATTGTACCAACTGAAGTTGGCTCGTCCATTAAATTTCTATTGTAGAATCATGTTCAGGTGGTGCCGTATTCTCATACGCAATGTTATGCAGCATCCAATTTACAAAATGCTCATCTAAAATAGGTATATCCATCTAACTGAGCTGTGTAGTAGTATTAAAAGAAAAATTGAAGTTAAAGTCATAACATTATCAGCATCGTTAGTTTCACATTATTTCATTTGTTTAACGAGGTGGCACTATCACGATTAAGGGAACCGTTCATTCGCGTCCAACTTCGGCTGGTTTGTTCGTCGTGAATAACTTTGTGCATATGTATACAGGGTGTCCCAAATTTCATGCACCTCCGGGATATGGTCCGTCTTCAGGATGCATCAAAGTTGACCAATCAGAACAAAACAGCAACAGAAATGATAGGCATCTACACATTCAGATTTCCTTTCTGGTTTCTGTTTCTCCACGGCATCGAAAAAGCGGCATTTGCTATAGAAAGTATATGCGAATATCAATTGTTTCACGGTCCGAGCGTCAAGCGCATATCTTGCTTGATCACTGATACTCGTGGAACATCTCAGCTTCGGGCAGCAGCTCCATGCGGAACCTGTGATTCGCAATTGTTATGAACGATGCGTTCAGTCGAATGAAAACCTGAACACGGTGCCTTAAACATATTGGAATGCTATGTTATTATAAAGAAATAAATTATTATAGACAGAGAATGATAACCAGGGGGAGAGAGAGAGACAGAGAGAGAGAAGGATGTCACTAAAAAAAAATAAGTAAATTCAATAAATTTGATATACATAGTATGCAACACGAAGCGGAGAAGTATCTATTTATTATTACTTTTCTTTGTCAATATGCTCAAACGCAAAAATGGACTGTGAAAGTAAACCAGATAAATCTTTGATGCCTCCCAAACACGATCATACCCCGGAAGTGCATGAATTTTGGGACACTATATATATCTCATTCAGGACTATTGTACCGCCTGAAGATAGATCTAGAATAGGAATTAATGGAAATGAAATAGACAGAACCATCTTCAGATTGTGCAATAATTCAAAATAGCTGTGTGTATGTACCAGATTGGAAATTTCAATAATACTACCTCTACGCTGCAAAGCTGAACGAACATAGTGAATTCATCAATATACGTCTTGTGAAATTTTATATTTATATCTGATATTATTTATGATGCAATATTGAAACACCATACAAAGGGTAGGTTATATGTTCGATTTTTAGAAAGAACGTGTATGAGAATGGCGGATGCTCTTAGGGAAAGATACTGTATGCCAAAAAGTATTGCAGAATGCAAGTGCAACGGGACGTGTTCCCAGTGGTGCGGATAAGCAATGCAATTAACAACTGTATGTGACGTGAAGAAGAAAAAGTGTAACATCAATTGATTTTTTTTGTCTGCGGAATTATCCAGTTGCTGGTATAATGCAAAAATTAACTTAAGATGATTGTACGGGAAAGAAGGAAGAGACTATCAATAGAAAAGAGCAATGTATTTGGGCGCCTTTCGTTATCAGATATTGATTATGGAATAGTTTTTTATTAATAAGGACAAACAAGTTGAAGTTTACTTATTTCAATTTGAACGAATTTCTATAGATTTCTGTGAATAGCGATAGTAAAAAGTTGCAAAAAGTATGAAAAGTACAAATATATTCGTTGCCTTATCATGCATTCTACTCTATTACATATGTACAACGTATGTCCCATTTCAAGTAGGACACCTGAAGTTGCCGCGATTGAAAACGAGTAATAATAATCGCATCTGCCGAACGATTATCCTTCTGTATGGTAAGAAGTTTTAACTCGTTTACGATCGCGGTACCTACTTGGTGACGTGACCCACGGTGACCTACTTGGGATGGGACATACGGTATAAACGGTAACGAATTTATAATTTTTCGAATTGTCTTTTGATCATTCTAGAGTTTACCGGTACAGGTTGCTTCGAGTAACACGGGACGGAAAACATTTGACATATTTCTTATGTTTTAATTAATTGGTCTTCTATTTCCATCAAAATGTTTCGCTTGACTGTTTCTTTCATTTTATTTTCACTTCGTAAAAAGTGAGAGAAATAAAAATCACTGACACGTAAATTCCTCCTATTTACCTAAATCATTGTTCTTGTTATAAATGATTTGACTTTCACGCCATATTCTGTTTTTTGCTAGTTATGCCGTCTCGATGAAGAATTGTACGTTAAATTAAATGGCTACTTCAGTAAAAATATTTTTATTAAAGGCTAAATACTGTCTAAAATGTTCTAAAAGAATCTGTATTGATTTATTTAAATTTACAAACTAAATCTTAGATGAAAAATATCAAATATTTGATTATGTATCAGGTGCGTTATCGCTTATGTAAGCTCATGTATTTTCTTAGGAGAGAACGGGGTAATGTTATTTTCTGCATAAATAGGGAAAAGAAAAATTTTATATTTATCTTATAGCTTATTGAAGCCGTAAAAACTTAATTTATTTTATACTAATCATTAAATGTAGTATCTTATCTATGGTATGGGGTGGCCGGCGTTACCCGTACACATATGACCAAAGCGCCAGATGAAACTATTAATAATTTAACGAACCATCTATTTTCCCAAGAATTTTATGGATTATTAATTTAAAACGACTTAATAGATATTTTAAGGTTCCATGATCCATAATAACGAATAATTTATAAAATTACAAACTTTATTTTTTCTTAAAGTGGCCGCTATTGTCCTGTTTTGCTCTATTATTCTTCGTGTTCCAATTTCCTATATATTTAAATTGATTAATAATATGTTGATTTACCTAAAGAAAGAATGACCGTTCTCATTCTGGTGTTATATGTGTATAATAACTTATAAGTGAAAGATCTGGAAATAAATACCACAAAAAAATATTAGGACAATATTGACAAAGTAACCACATTTTTTGAGGTATAGTTTAGTTCATAGCACAGACTGTTTAATTAACGTTATTACTATACAGCTTTCATATATTTGTAAGAAATATCTAAAACTGATTGTCAAATTCATTATTTATACATTAAATAACGCTAAGAAAATATTTCCTTATCTAGAATTCCGAATAAAACAAATATTCTGCAATAATCTGACTTCTTGAGAATCCATCGAAAATTTTGTCATCCACTGTACTAGACGTAAGGTATTTCGTCGTACAATAAAAGGTGTATGATTTAAAAGATGGAATAAGAATAAATAGAAATATGGAACCGTCCTTAGAAAGGGACGTGTGGAAAGCTGTTGTAAGGTGATACGGGCTGGTTGAGTCCTCTACTGCTCTAGTGCTTGTCCTCTTTCCACGAGAAACTCGCAAAGAGGATCGGATTTGTTATGACGTGAAACTATTCGAAACTTGATCCGCGCTGGGGAAGGGCTTAATATTTTGACAGGCGTCTTCCGCGCTGGCTGCCGAACCATTTCATGAACTTCCGCTTCGAATCGTTCCATGCAATCGAGCCGACAGCTGTCATTCCGAACAATATCTCCTGTGATTACACGAGGACTCTCAATTGCATCTTTCGTCAAGAAAATCCCATACAAATTGGGTCGATCGACCCAACATAAAATCCAGTAAAATCCCCCGTGCTTCGCGTTGATCTTTACCCACCGTAATTTAAAAAAAGAAGTCGATGGATTTGCATTATCGTGCACAAGGTGTTAGTTCTAAAACGTTGGTGTACACGTAAGCGAATCCCGTTAAAGTGCTTGGTAAGATCAAATGGGATTTATGGGATGCAGAAGGTGAGGAAAGGGTTGGAGATAGACCCTTATAGGAACATGCTGAGGGTTGAAGGATGTCTTGCGGGATGATGAGGGGTCACGTGGGGTATGCAGAGGTCTGGAAATTGGGTGGGAAGGGGGGGGGGCAGGGGGTCGGGTAGGTGTATACCTAGTCAAGGTGTTGGTTCACACATTACTCCATAATCCAGGCACAATACAGTAACACCCGCTGGCATCGCGAGCTGCTGGTGTGTGGTTGTGCTGTGCCCAGCATCCCCTAAGCTTCCGACAGCTGGATGTTTCGTGGGGTTGGAAATACCTACCCCTTGGTGTTCAACCCCCTAGGCCGCCACGAAACACGTTTATTCATTCGGCGCTCACTGTGTGCGGCCATGTCGAATAACTTGTCGGAGGTGTTAGCCTTCTTGTCGACCTTCAATGATTAATTAAACGAGACGAAGATCGATGAGCGCAACACTAGCTGGATCATCTTGTTGAACATTTGCAGTGCAACGTGAATATCTTATTAGGATCACGTGATAAACCGATATGATTACGAGAGTACGTATAGTAACACACGAGAAGGAGGCAGAAGATACGGATTTTTAATCTCATCGTGAACGAATTTGGGCGACTATTCTGTAGAACCATCAGATATCGAGATCAGGAACGAGCCACGTTGATGATAAACGTGAATAAATCTGAGTGAAATTGAATTTTCATTTTATCAGAACACAATGACGAACGAAAATTTTAAATAATTGCAAGACAAATTTTACTGGTTTTATTTTTGTATCGGTACTTGCTTGCTGTATGTAGAAGTGGTTGCCTTTTCTGTTCGGTCAAGAATAATTTCAAGATCCAAAGGAGGCAGTAGGAAATAAGAAAGGACGGAAAGGGACGGGTAAGGGTGAAAAAAGAGGCACAGAGGCGAACCTCAAGGCGGGATGTGGGGTGAGCGGAAGTGACTAAAGAAGAAAGGGGGACATGACGAGGGTGGAAGGGTAAGAAGATGAGCAAACGAGGAAAGAGGTAGATGTGCCTGGTGGCCTGAAGTCTTTCCTGGCTCAATTGAGCTTCAATAATTCGTGACCCCGCGCCAGTAGAAATGTGGAGGACCTAAAGGGGGAGTACGAGGAAGAGCAGTAGAAAGAAAATCCCGTAGAATAGGTTAGTCCAGTAGTTGGTAGGAGGATATGGGAGGGAGTTGAAAAGTTTACACGCTCGGACGGTGATGTATGGAGATTGCGCGTGCGTGACTTGCTTAGATCCTAGCTCTCTAGGTCGGCCTGCGATTCTCCTCTTTCTTGCCCTAACCTTCCTTCGTTCCCTCCTTCCCCGGCGTCTACTTCACCGCCTTCAGACTTCACTTCGCTCTCGTTCAATATACCCAGTCCTTTTCTGGTTTACTGCCTTCAGGAATACCCGTGCCATTGGCAGAAGTCAACGTTCATAGGGTTGGTCCTGTTGCCAAATGGATTATGGGAAATCATAATCTTGTCCAAGAGATAGAAAATTTTATTCAAAATAATCTATCAGCGTTTACGCGTCTTCGTTGACTGAAAGAATGAAGAGCAATGTCGAGAAGATGGTTTCGATTTTGAGTTACAGGGTTGAGTGTCAGATAACTGTAGATACCTACTGGGAGATGAGCACCACATTTTTTAAATCATTCGGATACCTAGTTTATTTCCACAGTGAGTACAATGGGAGCCACAAATTTTATACCAGTTCTGGAAAAGATCGAGCGATGGAATGAGAATATATAAACGAGAAAACCAGAGAACGAGTGACCGAAAACAACAATTAATTTACAAGCGTTGCCACGACGAAGAACTGAGTTGGAGGGGAAAAAATCCGCGATAAATAAAGATAAAATGGGGCGAAGGACCCACGAATGGTGAAATATAGGTTGGTGGTCCGGGGACGAGGGGCAAAGTTAAGCTCCACGACTAGCAAACTCTGCCGCATCCTTGCCTCAAATTAGTTGCGCCGGATTTACTCGTCAGCGGATCAGATTTTTAATCTCCAAGGGAAGCCTCGAATAATTCTGTTCCTCGTAAAACGTAAGACTCGAGACGGAGGTTGTGCGCTGAAGATCGCTCGGGGAGTAAAAAAAAAAGAGCGAAGAAAAAAATGGTGGATTTTTCACGAGCCGTTGATTCCCAAGGCGGGACCGTCACAAACGAACCGAACGAATCGAAACGTGTGCAAGCCCCGTAAACGGGATTTTTCGTTCCAATGCAAATTTCAGGCTCAGAAACTAAATCAATAGTCATGCACGCATCATTGTGTCTGAGATCGTATGCGTATTCGAATGAATATTTCGTACAAATCTGTTACACTGCAGAACTGTTACTGTTAACTATCGTTCATACTATACAATTGCATTTATTCGTTACGGATATTAACTAGAAATTCCTTATCATAAAAAAAAAATCTATCCCAGAGTTACCCTTTGAATAAAAATAACCGTCATTCTAATACGATTTTAAGATACGGCGAATTCTATTGAAACCCCAGCAATTTTCTTTCAGTAGAGACAAGCCTGTTATCGATTCAATTTACCGTGACTTGGACGAGGGGTTACTACTATCCTTGGGTTGGTCTGACAAACACTACGTACTAACCATCAGAATCGGAATTAATCGAGCTTGTGAAGTTGCGAGCTATTTTTGCATCCTTTGTCGTTACGTACTGGGTCACACCAGCCATCTAGGAACGTCATTAAACCCCTACATAATGGCTTCCGTGTGAAATAAAGACCAATTGGATGGGGAAGCTCTGCGGCGAGGGGTCTATGGTCTGTCCAACGTCCATTCAGGACTTTAGAAAATCAATTGTATTATTGAGCGTTTCATTCGAAGGGAACACGCGACGCTATTTCAAATTCTAACGCAAATACCCGTGTCATTACTCCTGCTACTATAGGACGCGGATAATTCGTGAATTTCTAGGTACATCTTTGTGTTGGAGGACCCAGGGTGGTCCAGGGGATGGTGTGAATGCTGGTTGCAGAGAATCTGCGATGGCGCGGCGAACACTAATAGTGGGGGAAACCGTTGTGGAATTCACGACGGGAGCTCTGACTCCCAGGCTCGTTTCAACGACTCACGCCTGCTTAATGATGTGTTCTAATCTTTAATATTCGCCCGCAATCGCTGTCGAGCCATTTACCACATTTGCCCGGCCAAAATAAATCACCGGTATAACGTACCGCTTCCGCTCACTCTCCTACCCTTGTTCAGCACCCACCCTTATTCCCTTTTAGACTTCCGTAGAGCCAGACCACCTAAAATCCTAGCATCCTATGTATGCCTACGCACCATATTTAGTCTGCTACCGTTCACGCTCTCACACTTTTACGTTTCCACTCGCAAACATCGGATTTCATCGCTCTCATGAAATACGACCATATTCCCTATAATATAGCTTGCATGTCGCTGCGATAAGATAGCAATACTGTTTTCTCACGCTTTTTCGATAATCGATAAACTTTACATAATTCTTTAAGAAGAATGCATTTGTCATGTTTTACGAATCATAAAACTGATACGATCTTCGTCGAGATAATTTTGATTAGGTTACAAGTGAGTTTCGTCGATTTGGCAATTCTTTCGAAATATCGAGGAAACAATCACGTGTTGCCGTTTTGGTGTTGCGTGATACCAGTATGAAATATGGTTTTACGCTTTTTAGTAAATCGATAGATCCTTCTAGTCTATACAGAGATGCATTTCCCCAGAAGACTTCTGGGACATTGTTTTCGTGTCGCTTGAAAAAGTGGCGCAGATATAACGTATGAAGCGGAGCATATATTTTCTTCTGTGCAATGTATCATTCTACGATTCGGTGTGTCGACTTTTTGTTCTGTAACCTACATACGTATACGTATCAAAACTCCTGAGAATTCGTTGTTTTAATCAATGTAAAAATATCAAGATTGGTACTGGGTCCGGACACTATATGTGCCAGATAACAGAGATCACTGTTGCTATAGCTTTTCGGGTAAATTTTCTTTGAAATCTCATATGAACTTTTAGGAGAACATACGTATATAGGAACTTGAGGGAAAAATCAAAGGAATGGCTCAATGGTGTAGAATCGTTGCGAATGTTGGCTCAATTTAATCAATAAGTACTAGAAATAATCGGAAATCGGTCGCGATCATATGATTGAAGATCATATAATGTATTCGCACTATGGTTATCCCCATAGTATTTGGTGAATACGCTTGCCTCATATTGTGAATGCCATTGAAGCATATTATGTGGGCTTCGTTATAAATTGATATTCAATGTTCGTATAAGGTGACATAAGTAACGTTCATCGATAATCTGTTTATGATAAATTATTTAATTCGACATTATGCCATTTCGTAATTGATCTATTCGTATTTTTATTAGACTTGTAAAGTAATTATCATTTTAATTAAAAATAAAAGGATCAGTAGTATTTATATTCTTCCCCTTGAAACTGTTTTCCTCTGGTAATAATTGATGTTGTTAAATGATTTTAATCTGATTGAAACAAGAGGGTCGAGTCATGATGTTATTCGAGTATCGTCAAAATAAATTTTCTTGTTGGCACGTTAATTACAGTCCTAATATACGAAAACGATTGTAAATTTATCAATAAACGAGGAAATTTTATTGCAAAATTTATTTAGCCAGAAACATTATTTTTGGAAAGGATGTATCGATCAATGAATTTTATGACATGGTCAATTGCGAGAAATTTTTTAATATCTAGTAATATTGAGTCTAGCAATATTTTGTTTCGAAAATCACTATTAAAACGAGTCATAGACACGTAAGGAGTAATAAATACCGAAAAATCTGAAGTAATCCTTGGTAATTTTTATTTTCCTTAAAACTATAACCGTTTTCTTTTGTGTCAAATTTTAAGTCATTTTTTAATTATAGATATAAGCTGCACTATTTTAATTATTGTTGACGTAGATACATTTTACTTACATTTATCATATAAAGTATCAGGAAGCATATACAATGCTCCAGGGTATGATATATTAATCAACTATATCACATACCTATAAATATCTATGCCACTCGAATTTTACTTCATTAAAATGACGTCATTGACATAAAAATTGTTGTTTCATAATTTATTCATACTTATATCCCTAGTCGCATATGTATGCTGTATTAAATATCGGCAATTCTATTCGCGTAGCACATCCCGCTGTTAAATTCGATGCCCTATATAAAAAAGAGAATTATTCGAAAGAAACAATAGCAGACTATACCTATATCGTTATGAACTAAAACTGATAAAACCTGAAAAAAGTATGGAACTACACGAGAGTCATATAGTCACCCAAAATAATCCGCAGTATTACTCGAGAGTAGATTTTTCATCGGTAAACAAAAAATCACGCATAAATGACCAATAATTATATTACACTATGCTCGCAATTTAAGCATTAAACATAGAAACACACATTCAATCTCAATTTTTAATGCATGTCCTGCAGCAATCAAAGCTCAGCGATAAACAATTAATGCAACCAACGTATAGTTAAACTACGGTACATATTAACGTAGCCAATCGATTTCGTTGACAAAGATAAACCGAACAGATAGGCAGGTCAACAGTTACAGAAATTTTTGATCGATTCGCAATACTGCTGCTATAGTACTGAAGAAAATCTTACGCGAAAGCAACAGTGAAAATGAGAGCGCCCTTACTACATATATATATTGACCGTGTAGGAATAATAGGAATATTGGCAATATTGAACAATATCCCACATCGTCACGGACGCCTCTATTGTTGGACTCACTTTCGTGGAGGTTGTAATGTGCTTAATATTCCACGGCATGTTTCGCTGGAAACACTCGGCAAATCCTGTTGAAATGTTCCATCGGCAAACAGTTTCCCCACACACGTGTGACTGTATCTCCGTTACGCTCAATGGAATCACATGAGCGCGAAGCTAACGCATTGGATACTTTTCTGTTAGCCACAAAAAAAAGAACCGGAACGACATCGCGGTTAGGAGGGAAAAATGTGAAAATGGTAATGTTATGGGTACTTATATGTGTTTAAAGAACTTTATATAAATATTTTAATATTTTTTAGGAAGATATATTTATATTTTGATTCAAAGATATAGTGTATCCGTTGTATGCAGTATCGATCTCTATTTATGATCATTGATCAATAATACACATGAAATTGTGTGGATTGGACCGAGCAGTATATTACACGTGAATACAGTGGGGCATTAAGGTAATCGTATCGAGGAAATTGGGACATTCAGCTTGAATCATATGTGGATGATTGAATCGCACAGTATTCATTTGATGGTCAATTCATCTGCAACGATGATCGAGCACGATCGAGATTAATCGCATCGTACGGGATTTTAATTCTTTGATTAATTCGAGTAATCATATTAGTAAAAAAATATTATTCGGTGAAGAGTGTATTTAATAATTTTTCAAGTTTGAGAAGTGTTTTTAATGGTAAAAATGTGTTACGTTTCCTAACTGGAGTCTCTGTCTGTAAAGAGTGGATTCACTGAACAAAGTACCTACTTTAGGTGAGACAATGAGAACCCCATTAAATTCTTACAGTAAATTAAGATCTGTGAATAAAGCGTCTGGTCCTATGAGCCCACGTACTGGGACGCATAACTTTTCTATTATACTCTCCAGACGCAACGACCATCTCGGTTACATCGTCTCCCGCTTGAGTTCCAACTTTTTAAACAAGTCTTGCAATAAAGTAGCAATGATATTGCCGCATTGTTCGGAGCTGTCGTTGTTCTGCGCCCAGTTCTGCATATCAAGTGCATTCTCAAGGAACTATAGATTTCCTGAAAATCGTCCCGTGCTTCGTAAAAGTGTCAAACTCAACTTCCAAATTGGCGCATGCTTATTGATCCTGTGGGTAATTACAATCTACTAAACTTTTCATAAGAATAAATGACCATAACATTGAACGTTGACGTCATCCATTAGTGAATGTAGTATAAATATGACATGTTGCGTAACCATAATTTCGACTATATGTGCCTGGTGAGTAACGATCCGAAACTAATGTTCAGCATGGTTTACATACGCAATAAAATTTGAATTACATTGAAAGTGGCTTATACTACAAACGTTATCAGAACCATAACTGAAACTTCAAAATGGTGAATTTCCATGTGAGAAAATTCATGAGAAATTAAATGAAAATTGAAATCTGTATTAAAATGTTAGAGAACGTTAATCTCAAAAGTAAAAAAAGGTCTAAATACACAAGTACGTTCCCATAAGTTTACATAATCGCGCCGTGCAAAGACGTCACGCTTGCTCGGCTCAAGTTCTGGACAATTTCGTACGTGCATCGTGCACAAAATGTGCTGCGATGAATTTCGGTAGAAAACCAAGCGTCATCTGCGCGACATGCTCTTCCTTCATCCTGCCCTTTCATGCAGCCACTTACGTACCTAACTTAGCTACCCGCCATTATCATCCACGCATGCTACCACAGCTTTCACAGAATTTTCCTTAGGTGGCTGAAATATTCTATGCTGTCGTCTATACACGCACGCAGTATCGCATTTCCATGGGTATATGTATAGAAAAGATCATGGCTTGAATTCCACAGAGGTTATTCTAGCTCGATGGTGCCGTGAAAGTCTGAATGGGATATCGAGTTCGGAAAGTACCAAAAAGTAATCTTAAATTCGGGCCAGTAGTAGGGTCGTCAGATCGTCGCGATATCCAACACTCTAGGTAGCTGTGCGCCGGCGGAGAAGGTCTTTCTCTTGGATCCGAGAGAAAGATAAAAATAAAAGGAAAGCTCGGCAGCGTCTGGATGCCATGTCATCAACTAGTTACTAAATGAACGTGGCGTTTACGTTTCTGTCGCATCAGTTGTAGCGGTAGGTATCCGACGGTCCAAGGAATACGATGCGGCGTGATCATCTGTGTTTGAATAAATTTAACCTCAGCGCGCAGTAAACACACCGAGTTACATTCTAATATCACGATCAAGTGCGGTGTGATAAATGCCGCACTCGACCGTTCACAGTATTCTGTCGTTGCGGAGATATAACTTTACATTATGACTTGAGCCGCGGTAGGTCGCCGTGCTTTTCAATTATAAAAGCTCTTCACTTGAAATCCACTTGGGGAAATCTATGGCGAGTATATACTCTAATCTTCAGTGTAGAATACGTTACTGTACGTCGAAAGGAAGAATGTATACTGGGTTTTGGGATATTGACATTTTTTTTCCATTACCATTTTAACTCATATGGAATTTTCGTGTTGGGGAAAATTTTATAGATCATACAGGTTAGGTATGCTTTGCTTATGAAAAATTTGTATTGCCGAGCAACTGCAAGAGCTTGTTACTTTGGAATATTAAATTTCTTTACAAGGTTCGTTGGAATTCGGAATTTCGATGGGAAAACATACATATATCTGAGTGTCAAAATAAATATATAACCGCCGCAGGTATTTTGCTTTCAGATGCGTATTAAATCATATTGGATCAAGGAAATTCTATATTCACATTTTATCGAACCGGATGTGTGTAGCTCTTGAGATATGAGTTTCCCTTTCGCGTGAAAGCATACGCAACAAAAAATATCTTTCCACCGAAGAGATCTATATAATATCATGGGAAAACACGAATGGTAAGCATTGCGAAAGACGGAAGTACAGATATGTTAAGTTACACCGGATGTACGTTCCGTTCCGATGTCGAGATGTAGGTCAACGACTCGCACCTGCCACACGAGATTAGACGAGCTTTTATTTTTATCACGATGATAAAATGCAAAAGCACTGGAAAACATTACAGCGGGATTAAAACACTCGTTAAAAAATGATCTCGTGCAATCCCATTTATTTCGCTTAATCCAAATGTCAAGGATCTATTCGTCAACTGGATATAAAATGATCTCAGTTATTTATCACTTCACGGCATAATTACTACCGATAAGCTATCTCATCGTGAACGTATAGCTACCTACATTAAATACATAGATAAGTTTTCTTTATCTTGATATATCATTCCAAAGTGCAATAACTTGGGCTTTCGTCGATTTCGATCTTAACGAATTTTTCGACATGGCACGATCAGCGTTTCCACCTGCAAAGTGATAGGTGGAAATAATTTTGACAAAGTATTTCCTCCCGGGAAACATGTAACAGCTGTAAATCAAGTGCAGCATATAATATTATTAATATCATAAATATTAGCGCACTCGTGCACGTAGCAAAGAATGGTACACCTTGCATTTTAGTAAAATTTTTATATTCGACAAGAAAATGGTCTTTTCTGTAAGATGATATAAGTTCTTGAAGATACACAGCCGTGGTGCGAATAAACGATGAAAAATGCAATTGTCGTTCCACCTCATGGTATTCTTTTTTTATTCTTCCAACGTCCGAAGCGAGTGAGAATATTTCCATAAGCGCCTCTGCAAATTATGAAACAGGTTACAGGTATTATGTAAGACGGTTTGAACGATAGAACTTTATTAAAATATTATCTCGCGACATACGAAATATTTGTGGTTTTATTATGCTTATCGTTGTATTACGAGCTACCTGTATAATATTTCTGTACCAGAAAAATTGCTTGTGATGCTGATGCTGCCATCTTTGTGTAGTTAATACGTATTTACCGAAGACTGAAATCGACATGAGCGATCAAGCAGACAAACTGTGACGAGTCAATGCTCAGAAGAGTATCCTAGAAGTCTAAAGGGGTTGTGAAATCCTAAGGGTGGGAGTAAGGTTGATGGGAGTAGGATGCCGAAGCCAGTCCCTTTATAACGGGATATACCTTTGAAGCCTATGGAAATACCTACGGTCTATTGTGAATCAACCTTCAGATATAGATTACATATTCGAGATAGGTAAAATCGAGAAGATAGCATGTGCCAAGTCTTTTGAACTGTATATAGGGTGTGTGAAAAAAAAGGTTACACTAGAGAAAGTCATATAGTACCTTATGAGAAAATAAATTAAGAAATCCTTTACCAATATCTTATATGCCTATTGAATATAGTTCTCGGGGTATTCCAGTTTTGTAACGTCATTTTCGTGGACTTATATAGTAGTTGGTTTAAACTTCTCGTTCGTTTCTTGATATGCATTATTAATTAAGTATTCTATAACGTCATGAAGAAACGGATCATAAATTATATTATTAGAAACAATTACTGAACTTTTATACACTGTTTAACAATGACTGTTCAATGGCTCCTTTAAATACAATTTTCTAATATTGATTTTTACTGTATTTTATTTTATGTCATATAGTGTTCGTGGTTGCCACATACGTTACTTTTAATGACTTATGTCGTGCAAAGTAACTGTAGCAGGCGTCATACATATATCGGATATGACGTCTCGAAAGTTTAAGAAATGCTTCCGAAGTGCAGAACGTAAAGTTAAATTTACATATATTTATTAATTTGTATTTTTATGCGAGGAGTCGTGCTTGCTTGCGTCACGAACCTTTTTAATACAACCTGTATACCTCACGTAATGTGATAGAATGAAACTGGGTAGACGTGCCAAAAAAGTTGCCTTATGAAATCGTAAGTCTAAAATTATAATAGATGAAATAAATGTTAAATATTCGAATTATTAGTACAGATATAGAACAGATAGCAAAAAACTGTATTCGAGATAAATAATTTACTCCGATATTATGAGGAATTTTTAAGAAGCTTCTTCTTAAGAATTTTCTTAGAAGATAATAAAAAGATATTTTTAATAATAACAATTTATAGTATACGTGGTTATGAAAGGTTAGGTTATACTGGCCATTTGTGTTGAGCACGTTACTAAAGGTTGGGTCATGCAAGTGTTTATTGGGTGGGTGGATTTAAGCATTGACTGCATGCCTAAGGCACAGTCAATGAACGCAAGAACGTGCTGTGTGCCACCAATCAAAAATAAACGTGAAGAAAAAGTGATGCCTTCAACTCCTCCACTTACGGTGCGTTGCGTCTATACGACCTTGTTTGGACTTGGGGTTCTGGTAAAAAAACATCAATTTCGCCAGCCACTTCTCTTCCTTTCTCACGTATATTACATATGAAAGTATTGGCCATAGGATCTTCGTACCCTGCGGTTCTTTTGGGCATGATTGGACCGACTCATGCGTGTCTTACGTGTTTAGCAGCCTTGTCTTCGCAGATAAATGATCATCTTTATGAACGCTGACTTGTGCGTAAGAAAGGATTTCTTTTCGATTCAGACGCTAAAAAGACATATTAGCACGACATCTCACATTAGCAAGTAATAATATATTTTAGCAACAAGTGAACTTGGCATTGCGCGGCTAAAGCCGAATTCTTCGTTTATAGATTACGATGAACATAAGGTTCTGGAAAAAAGGGTAAATGAAATGAACGATATTATTCCGGTGTTAAAAGGCTTTCTTGAAATGGATTTATAACCGATCTCATTCATTCATTAATACTATTTTCAATTACGTTGCCATGGATAAGCGCTTTGTCTTAATAATGTAAATTTTATTGACGCCTGTATATTTAATTTTGAACTAATGAAGATTTCTCTCTATCGTTTCATCCACAGTTCTAGAAGCTTAAATCCTCATCTCATTGCGATGTATAGGCAGCTTGCTAGACGTGCAGCGGCATTCTATTCTGCTTAAACGATATTTGAAGGACTACTACAAAATCGATATACATAGACGTATGTACGTCAAAGGATCAAACAGATCGGAATTTCATTCCAGTCTGTACCTATAGATTCCTTTAATCATGGTCAAGTATTCGAGGTGACGTGGTGGGGATATCGATGATGCGAGTCGTATCAAGAAGTGGATTTTCGAAAAATCAAACTAGTACGAAAGCGATCTAAGCCCAGCAGCCTTTGGAAAAAGCATCGTTCCTCTCGACCGTCAGCGACGCCATTAGTTCTCGGCCGAAGGTAAGTTTCTAAGAACAGATAAGAGGTTACTTGAAGCGCAGAGGGTGGGTCTGAGGCGAAGAAAGAAAAGAAATAAAAAAAATCAAATGAAGTAAAGAAAAAAGAAAGGGAGAACTTGTGAGATGCGAAAACGGTCGGCAACTTCGGAGAACTTCATTTCCCCGAGAGTTTTCGTCGACGATTAAAAACTCAGAACTTTTGAGTTCAACTCGACATGAATGTCAGGAACGCTATTGACCCCGCACCAAACCGCTTTGAAAACCGTTTGGAGCCGAGGTCGGAAATACCTACGATACCCAGCAGATCCCAGGCACGAATTTATGTGTATTCTGTTCAATCGTCGTTGAATGTGCTCAGTGGGCAGCATCGAATTCCAATACATGATCATACGTTCCTCCATTTATGCGTATTGGAAGGTAATTTCGCCTTCGCAACGCTTAAAATTCGTATTCGTCAGAGGATTTCGTTTTCTTAACTGGCTTTACATCCGTCTCTCTCTTTCTTTAATTCTTTCTCTGAATCCGTCTAATTATACGGCTCGCACGCAGCCCAAGTAAATACGTAATACAACATGATTTCGTTACGGTCAAAGACCTTGTCCCAAGGCGCATAATTATGTGGATTGTTCTTCCATTTCCTTTTCTCTTTTCTTCTATTTTCTGCATTCCCATCTGCGATGGAATATCCGAAGAAAAGAAATGACGCACCAACTATGCCAGACGCTATGCTATCGGAACGCGATATATGAATGTCAATGAGTGACGGTTTCGCGGTATGTGCAATTAAGAAGTTATGAAATTCTTCCCAGCGCGGAAAATATCTTTACATTGCGTGTTGAGCGGGCCACGTATTCCAGTCGTTGATTAATGGACCATGGGTGGCCTGAAGGATGTTCCGTGAGAGTCGCGCGCGATAGGGTTAGCCAGCGACACCATTCAACAGAAGTGACACTAAATAAAATAAGGTTGAAAAAAATTGCCTCTCCTCTTTGATGCCCTCAGCTTTTACTCTTGCGAGGACGCTGAGCCCATCGCCGGGCTTTGGTGGGTATAACCTCTTATAAATTCATAAGCCCTTGCAATATGTTCTTGAACTATCTGCCTATGCCGAAACACGATCCCATTTACTTTTATCCTATCTACGTACCACACTGTGCTTTCCTCCCTGACTGGAATACATGAGGAGGAGAACAACAAGGTTTTTATCCTTTGAATAGGGCTTAAAGTAAATCCCCATGTTAAATGTCGTCAAAGTTTTTATCAGCCACCAATGGCAATATGTTCCAAGAATTTCGAGCCGTAGATGCATTTATGGGTCTTCTCCTGTTGGCGGCAATTAAATCAAACAAATTTTCACATTTATACTCTATTACTACGAAGAATTATCTTATCTCTATGCTTATCTTAGTCATTAATGATGCACGGTAATGCGTCCTCTAATTAATTCGGTGCTAACGTATACATATATTTATTTTTTCTTAAGGAAGATCCTCAGTAAGGGATCACTTAATGTTACCCATGAATACTACTCGAATTTTAATTTTGATTTTTTTCAAGTTACGTACCATCGTTGCAATGTCCGATTGTTATATAATATATGTATATATCAAGTATGACGACGATGGGATTGCTTCAATAATAATACGTATATAATCTGAATCTACCTTTTAGGATAGTATCTATAAATAACAATAATCCTTCAGCAGGACAGCACGGAGTATGCGTATGGAAATCGTTTTCATTTGCAATGTAAAGGTGCACTTAGTGCAAGTAATTGGGAGGTTGGGGAGGTTCAGGAGTGCCAGTGCATAATGCCTAAAAAACGTTACAGGATAATATCAGTAATTAGAATAGAGATTAGCGAGTTTAGGATTTTGGGAATTGAACGAGGGGCATAATATCGCCATCCTTATCTGAAGGTAATCCTTGCTTCTAGCAAAATTTGTGTGAAATATTTTAATGATGCAATCCACAAGGATAACGTTAAGAAATAAACGTAAAAACGATAAAATACGATTCGCTAACATTTAATCCAACCCACGTCAATTACGCGAGGCATTTTATTTAAGCGGAAAAGAAACCTTTCAAAGGATATTTCTTTTTGCCAGTAAAAGCCGTCCTTTTTTCTCTGCGGTACATTTCATTTTGTTCGGCGGATTTTGAGGGTTAAGCGGGTGAATTAAGCTCGACCAGTGGCTTGCACTAGTTTCACAAAGCCTACGAACAAATTAAATGAAATCCGAGAGACCCAACCTCAACCGAGATTCTTTCGAGTTCTTCCTCACGGCAAGGCTATATATTTCTTCATTTTATAATAAAAACATCGAAAAATAGAAACAGTTATCTTACATTTAATGGGAACAATGTAATGAAACTTTTCAACTGCTCGTCACCCGGTAGCAAGAACTTGTGTTGCGCGCATAAAGTTTAAGTCTGGTTAATATCTATTCAATATTTATTTCAATTAGAGGAGTACAGTTAAAAACGAAATCGAAAATACAGAAATGTAAAAAAAAAAGCACAGACTGTCGTCTGCCAATTTGAAATTTATTTGCATAGTTGTATTATCTGGAAAATCCAGACGAGGTTAATGCTGATACAAAGCTTTGTGAACATAGTTTACGTGACGTCATCTACGTTGACAAACTGACAGTAGTGCGCCAATTGTCCCGCATGTAGGTATTCGCATATTTAGGAGATTGTATTATCGCGAAATTTCGGCGAACGACGTTGCAAAGCGACAAGGCCTTGCGGCTAATTTACGTTGTGTGTCTACCCTTAACAACGTCACCGCTTTGTTTCGCCCTACGGAAAATATCCGAGCCGCAATTAAAGGCGTCACTCGGTGACGCGGTGTGTCGTATGTACACGCTAATTATACTAATGAATATTTATTCAATTATTGCGTGAAACCACGAACAACCACAGGACAAAGGGATTGAAGCTCGCGGTCACATAGAGCTGACAGGAATAATATGTATAACATGTTGTTTGCGTTCATATAACTTTGCAGTGCCATTTCATTTCATTTGTTTCGCGGATTTTGCTCATATCATTTTGCACCTTTTATCAAATTCCATGTCGATTGGTTCACGGGCAGTAGAATCAACCGCGTTCAGTGCAATTATGCGTGACTCAAGATCAAACATTTTTTTTCCGCGATATCAAATGGTAATTATTTGCGGAGCTCGATGAAGCGAAAGGATAGCTACAAATATTTGTACAACTTTTTACTCTTGACACATGCCAAAATTCTGGCAACCGATTTATAATGCGAATTAACGAATAAACAGTCTGAAAATATTAAAAGTTATATCCTGAAGGTTGATACATAGTTCATAATCGTGCATTCACTTGAACGCGTATACTATAGAAGATAATAAACAGATGCCATACGTTCACGAAGCTCCATATTTTCCTTCTATCTTCCCCTTATGTACTCTACATGTACTCTCTACACTTTTCCGAAGTCGTAAAGCGCGTTTCCGCTATCCAGCTTAAACAACATGCAGCACGAGAAGTCTCCTTGGTTTAAGGGAGGGCAACTTTTACGAGCCGCTGGCATCTGGTTAGTTTGCGGAAGAGATTTCATGAGCGCCTAAGTACTGTACACAGCATTCTCATTACGGTGGGATTTTTGTGCGACACTTTATGTTCGTGGAAAATATTAAGAATTCTTACTCAATTCAATGAAACGATATCATACCTGGTTACAGGATATGTATGTAAGGTTGCTATTGTGCATGGGAACACAGTATGAAACAGCGATGATATTCTTCTTTGAGGTTTTCTTTTACTCGTGCTGGCTTGGCTTTCAACGAAATTTGGTAGCCAGCGTAAGAGAATTTCACGTGCGCTTTGAGGATCTCTTTGCGGGACATGCTCAACTAGCTTTTGAACGTTGGAAAACCGCAATATTGTGCTGACGCAGCCTTCGATGCTGGAAACATCAGTATGCCTGTGCGTTTTGAAGCTTTTTCGGAAATGGATATGTAGAAAATCTCACATTTAGAGATGGGCCGCTGATATAGGTTAAAGGTCGGTAGGTAGATAGGATTAGATGGGTAGGTGGGTAGGTAAGTGGGTAGGTATAAAGTTCGCACTGCAATTAAAAATATTCCCATTACCAACCTGTTCCACAAGACTTTAATGGGTCCTGCTTGGAAAGGGTCGATTCCTGGCATTCCAGGCGGTAAATAAACGCGGTAACATAGTTGAAAAATGACTTAGTGGGGTAAAATTGGCATAGCGTTAAAAGGGGAATCAGGCCAAAAACAGTTATATGAAATATGACGTGGAGAGGCCTCATCGAGTTATTTTAATGTTTGCAATTATATTTAAAAACGTGATCGTGTCCGCTTTAATGCTATTCGCAGAAAGCGGTATTTTGAGGAACGTTTACGGTGACAAATTAGATTTGTATCCCTAGGGAATTGTATGAGGGTGGATAACGGTGCTTATCGGTACCTCCTAGCGTGGCACGTGTCACTCGATTAATTTTATATTCATGAACAATGTCGGGTATTCAATAATATTCATATATATTTATGTATTCTTCCGTTAGATGAAATATAAATTAATTTTTGTCAAATGCGAATAATCGTGGATGACTCATTTGTATTTTTTATAAGTTGTAACTTAAAACGGTGGACTTGAATAGTATTTTTGTGAACATAACAATCATTGACTTTGGAAATTTATTATTATGGTTCTACCGCACTTAGGAATTTTGATAAGCTTCAAATGTAATGCAGTAATTTCAGTAGTAAAATTTTGATGCATCTAAAAAATTCAAAAAGTTACGCCATGTGAAATTTTTCCGCTTCAACCTTAATTATAAAAGTAATATTGCGAGAGTGGCTTATTATGTCAGTTTTTAAAGTAAGGTTTATCTAAAAAAAAATGTTTTGCTTGTGACAATAATAAAATTACAAAAATTGTATAAATTATTAATAAATAAAGTTGACGTATAAAGAACTCAAAAAATTTATATACAATTTTATTCAATCAAATTCTTTAACGATTTAACTGTATCAATTTTTTCATCTGCACGCGAACAAAACAGTATTTCATAATGTTACATTATTTAATGACAAACTTAAGCATTCCATAAATTAAATTATTTCTTATAAACTTATAACAGTAATCAATATCTCGAGAGCAAAACTGATTTAAGTGCATATAATATGCAGTCTAGAGGAAGGTAGCTTAACGTATGGGTTCCGGGTAACCAGACGAAGTTCTAACCGCGGTCTCACATTATGCAGTACTTGTATCCCGTAAGGAGCAATGTCGAGACTTACTACTCTTGGCTGCTGCAACATAGCATAGCACAGTTTGACACGCATTCACGGGGTCTTCGGTTCTTCATCATACAGACAAATATAGGTATACATGTACCACACGATCTCTACTATAGTCTAATCATTCCTCATAAGCGTAATATACTGCAGCGAACTTGAGTAACGTTTCTACGAACGTGAAGGGTTAATATCATTAGCGAGAGGCAGATATAACAGTTATCAATGCATCTTTCTTTATTGTTCCTCGACCATTTGGCACGACCCCTAATTATATTCTTTGACAAAATTACTATCCGTAACAAAGAATTATTTTTACGAGCATTGGGCACTCTCGTACGTTCTCAGGAAATGACTCGTTTAGACGAGCGCAAGTCCAGGAGACAGTATACTGCATATTCAGAACAATAGAGAAAAACTGTTATTAAGTAATACGTTTCAAGTACTTATCAACATGCTATGCAAATTTGCCTGTCGTGAACGGATTTTTTTTTTCCAGCTCGTTTCCCATGCGTGGAATGAGATTCCAGAAACTTCGTCCCGATAATAATAAACATGCTGCTCCGTTTGACGATTTCACTGAGATATCGCGTAGTACCAGCTAATGCGTATCCGCCAAGGAAACAAATTACCTCACAATTTAACTACTGCGAACTAAATAGTCAACTGGTGTTGTAACTAATAATCCAGTGTTTAATACATTTTCCTAGTATTATTCGAAAATAATATGCTAAATTACAGCACACTGTAACGTTATATAGCTCGAGGATAATAATGGATAATAATAATAATAACAAATAAATAATAATAACATTATATGGGCCTAATCAATCCTCCCTTATGGAATATACCATTTGGATCGATTTCATATATTAATATACGAAATTGATCCAAATTATAATGAAATTGGTATATCGCTGATGAAACAATATTATGAAATAGTGCACATATAAGTGTGCTTGGGCGTAAGCGACCGAGCGAGTAATACGAATCTTGAAGAGTGATCGACGAAACGATATAAAGTAGCCCATCGTCCATAAATGGCTAATAGAAATAGTATAGAAGGCTTTCCGGAAAAAGATACAGAAATATATATTGGCTGGTCATTCGCCATCACGAAGGAAATTGTCCCATCAGGAGATTGAAGGAGCTACGGGGGGTTGAAAGGACCGAAGGATCGTTGTGTGCTGGGCTGCAATGACGTTCGGCCAAAAAGAGAATAGGATGACCAATAAAAACGGATAATATTTCACCTCCAATTGTAAAAAAAATTTTTGCCCACATCTCCCACCCCGTTCCCCTCACCATCCACTTGGCTTGTAGTGTGTATAAGCTAAAAGTCCATCCAGTCGAACGCTTTCTTTCGTAGGATCACAACTAAATTAAATCGCGACATTCTGCCGCAGGGGAAATCGTTTTTACCAAGGAAATTATTTAACTTCTATCCCACTGCTGAGAATTTTATCGAATTATCCCCGCTTAAAGACACTCGCTCGATCGTCCTCATCGACGGATGGGAACTCTGCCCTTTCGCCTTTTGTCGGTCCTCGTTCGTGCTCTTTTTTTTTCAATTTTTAAGCAAACAATTCTCCGCTCACTTTTTCCCTTCTTTTCCACTTCCCGCTTCACGCTATGTTGATTCTGCCGATTAGATACGTCCTCGGTATAATTTAAGAAAGAAGTTTTTTTCACAGTTTTTCTTCTTGTTTTTTTTTCTTTAAATTTACATCGCTGCCATATTTATATAGCTTTGGTTATCAGCCCTAATATCCATATTATAACGATGCATCTGACTTTCAATAGTACATCGTTTGATAGAGTCTTTGTCAAGATCATTTAAAATGCACCTACTTACGTTAAAGATCTGAACATCTATGATGCCATTGTTTGATTTATGATAGATTAGGAATTTCAATTGTTATGCGTATACCTTCAAATAACACATCTGTCATCATGGCTTGGACAACAATGGGAACGATATTAGTTTTGGTAGCAGTCGCATCGTAGTACCAGTGATATCAAGTAGAGGGATATCCCCATTGCATTCATGAAGCAATATGCATGCTCGCCAGAACAGTTTCCTCCGCCACTCATCGCCGTATTCTCTGCCAGGCATCACTTTGGGGACTCGTATACCGTACACGCTATCCATAAGCTTCCGGTTACCCGCTGGACAAGGTAAGGGAGAAACGTCCTCAAACTGTATAGGGGGAATCATAATGCATTCAAATTGGTTGATGTTTGGCTGAATCGCATTGCAGATGACGTAGTAGTTATCTATCTCATAGTCAATGCAAGGATAAGATATTTCCACTGTCAAGTAGCGTATCAGCTGCGATTTCTCGTTTGAAATATACGGTAATTATGCTAACAATAAGACATGAATAGTATACAAGTTTTCTTACAATGCGTTAGGTTAGGTTAGGTTTCATGTCCGTACGTAGGTCAAGGGGTTGTAAAGGTTCCTTCACAACGTCTGGAGAACGAAGAACACGCAAATACCACTGCTTTTATTTTCTTTACTGTTGGAAAATTCTGGGAGGATTTCGTGTATAGAAAAAAATAGAAAAAATTGTTGAATTATTACAATTACTAAGATGGATTAAAAGTAGCTGTTACGTAAAAAAAATTCTAACTTAACATATCTCCCTATAGAAGTATTATACGTACTTAATGTATTGTGCACAGCCCTGAATACAGTTTATAGTATGGTATACCTATACTACTTTTAGTAAAAATAACATGGTTTATGACCTTGAATCTAAAGTGGCATGGCGTCACGGTAGAACGGTCACGAAAAACAAATCATATCATCATTATCATCAGTGGCATTTCTGCGCCACAAGAATACATTTCGTAGGTGTATTTCTTTTCGAGATAAGAATGGATGGAAGATAAGGGGTTATACGAGACGGGAAATAATGAAAAATGTGGGGGAACAAGGCACGTTGAAGACGTTGACTAGGATGTTGGATAGAAGCTCCTGCTGCTGGCGTTCCTCTTGCTGTGAGTGTAGCAGGGTTGAAGGTAGGTCGAGGATGTTAGAGAATATGTCATCTGAACACCACGGTAATGTCCACAAAATGCCGGAAATATAAGCAAACGTGTGCCTGCAACACTCCTGGGAACCGTCGTTTACATAAATAGCTTGTTCTGTTGGATTCTACGTAGTCTCCAGTGGTTGTACGTACAGGTGGCACTGTACGTGTCTCAATATTTGACGGCACAGTTTCTAAGCATTTGCCTACCAAATGCTACTGGCTGGTCCACATACTTTATCAGAAGCGGGTATGCCGCACGTTATAGAAAGGTGATACATCATGGAAATGATGGAAGTAAAGTTAAGACCAGTCCCAATCAATAATCCTAACTCAGCCGGTTGATCTGTAGAGGAATCGCTATGAATTGACAATTTCATAAATTATTTATACGATTCAATTTAAACTTCATTTAAGTTTAACGACGTAGCTCAATATTTGTCTAGAATATTTTTAGGTATTTACGGTTTTATGGATATCAGCCTGGTTCAGCATTAATCGGATCATTACATCCAATGGCAAATGGTTCATTATTTGAGATAGCTAGTGATTTACTATGTATACAAGATTAACAGTGTGCTTTGAAATACTTTTTTTTTAATGACGTTTACACGTGCCGGTTAAAGAGGTAGCACGTAAATATTTGCCGTGTTTATAGAGGAAAACTGTGAATCAGTAGATGGAGTGGGTTGGAACGTGGCTCAGCCCCGCGCTACATCCAAGATGAGGAGGACGGAGACGAGTACGAGGACGACGGTGTCAGGCAGAGGATGGAACAAGTGGACGGAAACCGAAGTGACGAGGGAGAACACTCGACAACGTCGTCTTCGTCGACCCGAGCAGCAGCTCCACCGGACTCTCCAGGCCACTCGTATCCGCACAAAAACAACCCCTTCGCTTAGTTAATTCCCCCCGTGTTCTTATACCCCTGCTAATAATGGTATCATTTATCGCACAGCCCTTTTTGCCTGTCTTACTTTCTACGGATCTTGCGGCATGGTCCAGAACCGTTTTGACCCTTTCAAAGGCAATTCGTGTTGGTGTAGCCGTTTGGGTAAGCCTTCTTCCCCAAACATTTTTCGGCACTACCCCCACTATCTGAGTACTTATCCACCCTCTGCCAGTAAACTCGCCCTACGATCCCTACGGAGGAGAACTTTTTATCGCCACCTATCAAGGCCACGTGGGATGCTAGTTGAATTTATTCGGTTTGCCAATTGATACTAGGTGTCCCTTGTAACGGAAAAATTAGATAATCCATCGTTACTAATTTTCTACCACAGTTCAATATCTCTTACTTCGTCCTTTAATTCCCGCACAAACAAGCAACAAATGATTGATTATCTCTTGTGACGACGTCTATCTTTCTGTCTGCAATAGTATTTTTATGTTATCCTCTCTCGTTACTTTATCATCGCTATCCTCTTGCCAAGCGCGTAACTTGGCTACTAGCTTGAATGCCTGCATCCTGCACAAACGAAGATGAAACGCTGGTTAGACTCTGATAACTAGGTACTCGTGGGTATTCAAGCAACATCCTTGGTATTTTATAATATCGAATAATGATCATAGCAACGCGGAAGATTCTGCAGGTTGTCGACTAAGGTGCAAGGAGAAAGGTCAGCGACATCAACGGTACCAGGAGCGCGTGATACTCCGACTCATGATTCTCATAGCTTACGGAATTTCCTGCCTTTCATATCCTCGCCTCGGTTCAGGAATAGCATCCATTTGGCTAATCCACCGGAACGTCGACTCCGCTCATCCACTCGGAATATCCAAAGATAAAGACCATGACGCTCCTCCAATTACCAAAAGGGATCCCAGGATTAGCCACATACCTATCTACGTATCTAGTAGATTCATCCCTTCTACATCGTCCTTCCTGTTCCACTTTCAAAGTTGTCCATGAAATAGCAAAACCATCCTGCAACTTAGGCCAAGTTTTCACATCCCAACGGTCGCTGACATGAGCGCATAAGCCATGATGCAACTTTCCCTGCAGTAAGACAGCTGCGGTGGACATTTTGCCATTTCCCAGTACAAGCCAACTTTGTCACACTGATAGTCTACAAAATTTCCTAGGGAACAGAGCTACATTTGTCCTCTGTATAATTTCATAACGTTTATCGTGTATATCTATAATTAAAGTTACATATACGTATACACTGCACCATGGACATAACCTTTGACCTGAGAATGTCATCCAGCCACATTTCACATCCTTCCGCAATGTTATTCCTGTTCTGGCACTTGTAGCCTTCCCTTCGGTATACTCATCCGCACGGCACTGCCACGCATGTTCGCATCCCCAACAACGTGAACGAGAATGCAACTAAACAAACATACTAACCTGAATCGCGTACCTAAACGGCGAGTATTTGCGCAAACAGTTGGTATCACTGCGAGACGTTACACTATGTGTTGCTGTGTATCTAGCCACCCGCGTTAGGTATTCCGCTGTTACGCATTGTGCATTGCACGAAGCTCTTGGGGACAACGTGCATATATATTTGTATAAGAGAAATTGCATTTGTCCCTCGTGGCACCGTTAGGGAGATTGAACATGACCTAGTATAGAAGAAAAATTTTAAAGGGAGATAATGGCTACAGGGGAATTTATTACAGTTCTTCTATTATGTGTTAATATTACTTTGAACAACAAGACATTCCATTCCTCTGTGTATCGATCTCATTCGCAAACTGTATCAATAATATCATTTCCCATATATTATACTGAATGGATAAGGGTATCATCGATAACAGATCAAAGGGTTTCCCCACGTTTCTCATGTGACGTGTGTATAGGCGATAGATCACGTACTAGGGACACCTGAAGGCATGCGTATGTAACTAGAATAATATCACCGTGCATATCAAATAACGGTATTGCAGCATTGTGTTGCTACACAATACCCGGCCACATGATTCTAAAGGACACATGTCATTGCTAACATTGTTATCGTAGATATAAAGGCTGAAAGGACTTGGATCATAATTTAATTGATTGGTGTCATTGTGGACCAAATTTATCATTACTATTACGAAAATAGGCCGTACTAATTATTTGAAACGTAATCCATCTAGTTACCGCGGTATACGTTATCGGTATAAGCATCCGTTATATAATGCTTCTGTTAACCATTTCTTTCCGGTCGCCACGTGGCCTAACTCAATTTCAACGTTTCGCATCCGACGCCCCCTTTAATTATCTTTGCACGCAAAGGTCTACGTTAGGATGGTCTGCAATCTAACGATCAACTGTACTGACCGTCAGTCACCTGTCCGATTGAACCCTCGACCCCGAGGAAATCGGGGTACTTAACTGGATCAAAGTAAAATTTACATTGGGCGCCAGAGTTTCTACCACTTTCATTCGTTTATTATATTTCGATGTTCCCTCAACTCCTAAGTCTGATCGATTTCAATTCGTGTTACGGGAAATTGCCTGTCCGGTATTGAAGGATTGATCTTTTCTATACGTTCAGAGCAAATGTTTGGTTGCCTGATGAATAATTTTTAATTGTTTATAATGCTAATTGTCAATAGTCTGAGAAAAATAAATAATTGATTATTTGCAGAGTATACCATACACCTGCCCTGGGTAATACTTCTTTCAGTCGCTTTAGACGGTTTAGACGCCTAGACATGTCTCTTGGACACTGTTATTCAAGTACTTTTAGATAATTAATCATGCTTCCATTAAGTGAATAATGAACGTGATAAGATAACGAACAAGTTGAAGTTACTGGATTATCGTATGCACGATTATTGTTCGTGCGGTATTTACGCGAATTTTGTGTATGAATAAATATCGAAATTAAAATTGACGTTATCAAGCAACGTTATTATTATCAATTGAATCTTTCGTTTTTCATTGAAAAGTTTGTAGTCAGTTAATTAACTTTCGCCAATTTGTATCTTAAACGGTATATATGTATACATTGGATGAAATAATATAATAATTCGATGAAATTTTAATTTCTGCCTCGTGCTGATAAACCGAATATATTAGCTACTAAAAATTGTATAATCCTTCGATTACTTTGTAGAAATATAATAGCAAATCCAAACCTTTCGAAACATTATGATTTTTATAGATGAAATTGATGATAGACAGGTACATGTATATTTTATTAACTGACTGAATGTTTAATCTGAATGTCACGACCACTTTATGATTTATTATTGCATTATATACGATGTATCGATGTATTATTTCCAATGAAATGGTAACAATGCCTTGTATCAGCTATTAATTATGTAATATTAGTATCGATAAGAGTAATAACAATAAATTTGCTGTTTCCCCTTGGGGTACTTAATGTTGAGATATAATAAAATTGCTGTAGTTATACTATCGCGCTATCCAGTAGCTGAAAGCCAAGTGTGATGAAATCATAGGACATATTCAAACTGATATTGAGTAAATGAAATATTAATTATTCGTATGATTTCGATTTCAGCCAGGTTACAATTTTAATTGAAAATACTCCATTGATCATTTGGACAAACAATGTTTCCACTTCCTAGCGCACTAATAGCACAACCGGAAGAGATTTTACTGTTAATTCGATTCGGTGAATTATTTATTGTCACTGGAAATGCTTGAATTTTATCATTACGATTAACCGAAGTATGCAAATCAGTAGTTATTACATACAAAAATTCCTTGGGCGTAAATTAATGTTCAACAATTAAGTATATTAATCGTGCAGTACACGGTACCTTATGCTATCGTTATATAAAAAATCTAAATTGTTTATTGGACAGAGATTCCTGTGAATCTTGCCTCAGGGGATTCATATCGTATCCCGAGAACATATGTGGAGGAGGGCCAGTGGTAATTGTCGAAACAATATGGAAATCTAACGTAATAACCTTATTAAGTACTTAAAGTAATTCCTTGTAACCCGAGGGTTACGCAGTCGAACGATACTGGCTGGTAAAAAAAAGAAAACTGACAGGCAGATGTGTACCACGTTTATGCTAATCAAAGTAACTTTATGAAAAGTGGTAGTTAATTTTATTCCACCGCGTATATAGTAAAGCGGTCGGAAATTTGACAGGAGTGCTTTACGGAAATAACATAAAGCCACGTGTTGGATATACCTAATGTTGTTGTGCGTTTCTAAAGTATTATGCTTTATTCAAAGAACCGGAAAGATTCAGATCTTTCGTAGCACCTACATTCCGTTCGCAAAGTGTCGACGATATTTCTCGAGCATTCTGTAGAATTTCCGTATTTTCCAGTAAAGCCAGATGGAAATGAAACTCTTTGGAAATTCAATCTTTCCCACAAATATATTATTCTAATACGGTTTTAGCATGTTAATCCGAATGTATCTTAGGTGTGCACTATAAAGATTTATGAAATTCAAGAAAATACTTAAACGATACTAAAATTACGTAACAATAACATTATTCTATACCATAATACGAAATGAAATTAAATAATGATATATCAAGTTTTTGTTTCTGATTGCCGTCACAGTATACGATTACCTAATTCATATGTGTATTTTTTTCAAGAAGAAATTGAACGTGGCATCAGATCGTTGATTATGCGCGAGTTAGTATACTATGTCTTTTTAAAGATCTAAGCCTCAGATATAGTTGTAAATCTTTCTACTGACCTCGAGTAACTTAAGAGAGCTGGCAGTTAATTTAATACGCGAAAGAAAGGCAAGTAAGGGAGTTCCGTAGAATGAGAGTGGCTGAGTGAATGATAGCTACGAGCTGCGCCAGATATCTACTAATTAATGGGAGCATCCATCTGACGCCATCTTGCTACTCACGGTCCGCCTTCCTTCCACCTGCTTGGCGCAAACCTTAACAACCCCGTGTTGAAGCTACATAACTGCCTCAGCCTGCCTACATTACTAACCAAAACTATTTGTATCCAGCTAAACCGTGCCCAAAGATTGAGAGTGTGGCTCTTTGCGGCTGGATATATAAATTACGTTTCGGGATGCAACCCTTTACGAAACACCAAAATTCACCTCATCCTTGAACCACTACCAACTAACCAGACCACATCGAGTTGCGTGCGAATGTTCAACAACTTTGTATCATGATTTTCTTGCATAATCTACACAAATTTCAAAGATATTTTCATTATATAATAAGAATTATTTCGTAACTTTTGTCATTTTATTATATTACTAATTAACAATTAGGCATTCCATATCCATGCATCGAGTGTGACATAGAATAATATGTATAAAAATTTGTAACTTTTATTAACAATAGTTACGTTTCCCTCTTAATATATCTCCTCAAGTAATATTTTCATTGAGATGTAATATACTACGGATCTTTCCACGTTTTAAGATTGTTTAATTTATTCCGGGCTTGGATTTTTAATTAAATTTCTTGAGTTTAGTAGCGTATCATTGTCCGAAATCGTGTCCTTTTCACTTTACACGCATTTAATACAATTTCTTGAGTTTTCGCTGTCTGTGAAAGGGGCTTAATGAGAAGCTCTTTTTGGTCCTTCGCTAAATCGTTCATCTCGCATGAGGCGCTGCAGCACAAAACAAGCGGCGGATGAAAATGGTGTACGCGTATTTACGCACTATTATACGTACTGAAAGGTTTCAAACGTAATAGCATTTCAAAATTTGCTTCTGTAAAACCATGGTTTATACTTTGAATAAAGAAGTTAGACATAAAAAGTTTCAGGCCGAATTTCAATGAAAATTGATAACGCTGATATATGAATATGAATGGCATCTACTTGTCGTTAACTTAACACATAGCGATTAAAAATAACTTTTTTTTTAATCCGTATCTTCAAAAACTCTCTCATAATATTACAATGTTTCCAGTGTAAATAAAAATACAAGAACTGTACCCAATACGCAGAGGCTTTGCCGGTAGTAAGCAATGTGACAGGAATTTCCATGGCAAACACTCACTACGTTAGTATTATGAGAAGTTACAAGTTCTGGGGTGCATATAGGAGAAAGGGGTTAAGGAAAGAACGTGTCAGGTTACTCCGATGGGAGTTATGCCTGTACAACGTTATCGGGATAATCCCCCTTTATGTCAGGTGCACAGGCGATAATATGTTAATGAGGTGGGAGGCCGCACGCTGCGACTAACGTTGCTTTCATGTTTTCTATACGTTCATTCGAGGTTTTATTTTCGGCTTTGCCCCAGACAGCACGTCGATTAGAGTCTGGCGATAAACAGGCATCGTCCAGTACATTACGTAAGTGATAAGCCGACGATATTGCTGCGGTTTACGAATTACGGCTTAACGTAAAATATTTTTAAAAAGTGCCACTATATTGCTTTTATGTGTAAATAGAATTACCAAAGATAGATACGACACATAAGATTCATTACAGGGATCATAAATGCGAAGGAATCGATTCGATTCGATTCGAGGGAGATTGTAAATATTACGTGATGCGACTGTTATGTGGATTTTAATACAGTAAATTTTAAAAATATGAGTTTTTTATGTATTTTATTCCATCTATAGATTTCTTGTCGATAACATGGGTTTGCACTTTTCACTCCGAATGTCTGAACTATATTTAATGTATGAGTTGAAGCTTCTACGACTGTAATGACCGTCTTGTGAAATTCTTGGAGATTCTTATTTTTGGGAACAGCAGCAACCAAACATGTTTTCGTAAAAATCAACGTGTTTTTCTCGCAAAAGTTTCAACTGAGTTTTGCCAAATAAGCCTCTTCTTAGTGTCTAAGACATTTTCGAATCACGAGAGTCTAAATATGTTTCTGTTGTTGATTCGAAGAAAGAAGACAGGAGCACGCTAAAAACAATCTGATGTTAGCAATTTTCTATAGTGATTTGATTCAAATGCTTTTGTTCCTTCGGACCTAATGGCTATTTCATAGAGACTTTTTCAAAAAGGATGTATCAAAGTGGATAATTTTTGAAAGTGATACAATTACGTGAAGTTAATATTTTTATTTGAAAATAAATACTGGATATATCAAGTGAGTTGATAGGGTTTTCGCCAATGATAAACGGAGAATTTATGGCAAGCTCGTGATGGCGTAAACATGCTTTTTAAGCATAAAGTTTCTTCCTTATAAAATTTTGAAGTTATTTCCAGTCTTATGAATTTACCAAAAGTTACTGTCAATTACGAAATACGTCTCTTAAAGTGGTGACACGTAATTGGATTAAGTGACGAAATATCCCTAGTAGAAATTGCTCCGAAGTTGCCTCAATTCAATTACGACACCGTAAAGGGAAAATCAAGTGATCACTAGAGATTTCGGCATATTGAATCACGTAATTATAAAAGGCCGTGTAAATGACAGATTAGCATGTTATCTATTAAAAGTGTATTAGTAAGTCAACTTAACTTATATATTTATGAGTCGACAAAAAATTGTAGGAAAGAAAATATTTACCAGGGATGAGCGTTAAAAATACAAACTTTACAGCTTTTAGATAGTCTCTCAAGTAATTTTTTATTCAGGCTTAAGTGACTAGGAGAAATTAATTTTTTAAATTGATACAGTCCTTTTCACAAACAGAAATAAACAAAAATATACATTCAATCACGTAATTGGTATGCAATAAAAAATAGTTTGTATAGACGGATATATGCATGTATAAAGTCAATCTGATGAAACTAAACAATTTATTTATTTGTTAACACAATTCCTCGTATTAGTTGGACCAATTGTAATTACAGGTAATTGTCGAGATAAAACCATTTTTCCCATAGTACATAGCTGCTGTATTCATTAACATAGTTATGTCATGTAACAGGTGTCTGAACGATGAACAAATAACAACGTTAAATATGAGGACGACGAGCATGGGAATTAATTACACATATGCCCAGGTAACGCGAAACATAGCCAGGAGAACAGGATAGTGTAATAAAAAGTAGCTAATTCGTTAAGAGAGCCGGCTATTTCGCTTGATAATTTTACTGGAGCTTTTATAAAGTTGCTCCACTGTATCCAATCCTTCACAACGCCTTACCCCGTTTCTCGCATCATCCGACTTTGCCCAGCGAGTAGCTTGGTACATAGCCTCGAAGTTTATATTGGCTTAATTGGTTTTAAAGGTGGAACTTTACTTGGAACTTTTACCCAAAGTTTCATTATACCGATGTAGCAGCACAAGGTTATGTATACATTTGTATCTGTATATGTGAAAATTGTTAAAGATGAAGAAACTTGAAGATAATTTTTTCTTAGATACTTATTAAGGTAGAAACATGACTTGGTATACCAAATACTCGATTGCAGTCAGCAGAATATTGAAAACTGTGCATTGATATTTGTTACAAAAAGGATGGATCCCATTTCAATTTTCTGAATATAACTTCTAGTTTCTATAACTTAAAATGACGTATCGTTCTAGTTACTATTCTATATTGGATGCATTCTAGGCAACAATATATTCTTTAATCGTATGTGCAACATACTCATGTTCTTTGTCGTTTCGAAATCATCCGAATAAAATTAAATAATTTCAGTAGTAAATATTGAATGATACATTATGGGTAGTGCATAATGTTTATATGATAAAAAAATAATATACCGTATTAGTGATTTCCTTTTGAAAATGTTTATTAACATTAATGCACTACATAAAATATATATAATTTTATTAACTTAAAGCAAGTAAATTGTATAACCTCATTAACTATATCAAAGAGGTACAATAAAAAAAAAAATCCGAAAATGGTTTTTTGAAGTAAAATTCAAACATTATTTCTAATTTTTTTTTTAATGAAAACATCTCAAACGCTTGCATTTTCTTGGATAATTACAAGTTCGTATCCTTTAAGTAATGCAGACGTAGCTAATTAAAAAGTTAACAAGCACGTCGCTTTAGGCTGGAAATTGATTGAGTTAATACAGAGGTGCTGTAATATCGTAGTATATCCACGTACTATAAAACGTATGATACTAGATAATGCAACACGCATAGTAGCATGAATCCTGTACGTCAAACTCCCATATGAACGACATAGTCTAATCTATATTCTGATAACAAGTTTTTTTTTCCATAAACCAGTTCGCGAAGATAATGCATTTAAATCGGATTATTCCGAAGATTTCAATGACTCTTTCATAAAACCCTTGTCATAAAATATTATTAGCTGAGCTATACTACCACTCTCGAGAGTCTAATGGCTACAAGAGAGGCATTTCAAAATTATCCACGAGAGGTTAGTAGTTTAGTTAAGCCATTACTTTCTTGTAGATCGAAGTGCTGTTATTACATCGCATTAGCTAAAGCAGTACGCTGAAGCTGCCTATAAAACAGTCGAGTTTATAAGCATTAATTGTACTTAGTTTAATGTTCGTTAAATTTACGTAGAGAAGAGTGAAGAAAAACACCGGGTTGATGAGACAGTTTGTTTGCAAATATTCTCTGATGAATAAAAAAAAGAAAAAGTAAATTTTAATAAATAACGTCGCGATAGAAATTTTCCAATTTTGCTTGATAAGTCGCGAGAGACGGATGTCCCCCTTTAAAGAATCGGTGACTGCTCATAAATTTGTGAGGGTCTAAAAAAAATCGGTGTCATAAAACATGCCGGATACTCAATGGAAAATAGTTACGTCGCTTGATGGTTTTGAGTAAAGTTTAAGGATCGTGAAAATTCTTTTTACCATTTTTTTAAGTTCCATAACCCAGAAGGGAGTTGGCTTTAGTATATTTTTAATCCTACGATGAAAATGAGTGGATTGACGCGCTTTCAAAGTTATGGCTAAAGCCAAGCGGGAAATCGCTTTCATGCATATCGACCGACTATATAGTATATTGCGTATAAAGCCGAGGATGAGCGTGGTATATGTCTGTGGTGGGGTCATTGACAACCACCCTCTACACCGAGACCATCGGTACTATTTTAAGTATGTACCTACCCCTTATAAAGCTCTCTGGTTCATTAATTATTAAAAAACTACGGGTTATACCGCCACGTCAATCTTTCCTATAACGAGAAAGGGAATATTCAAGGGAGACGTGAGACACGTACTTGGTCGTCCTTCTTATTCTGAATTATATCAATCGGCAAATATATTAGATTGAATAGAATTAATAAATATCATTTCACCTGATAATAAATTCTTTAAATTTCCAAAAGCTCATAGAACGCACCAGGAACGTTTAATAATTTCATATTGATATATAGAAAAATTTTATTTTCCTTTACTGCAGGTGCTTATATTGACATTACATACGAAAATATGCAAACCATTCACTTAAAACCAACTCGTCACGTATATTACGATCCAATGGGTAACCTATCGTTACTAATCAAACATGCAACGGAATAATTCCGTGATAAGGTGCCAATTGTATAAGGGTTGATAACGCCAAATATTTAATGTCGGCACGAAACATGCTGAATGACGTGCAAGGCGTAACTCTACTGTGAAGTAGGTACCTACGTGCGTAAAAGGGTGCGGCAGGGACATTGGTATAGACCGTTAAGGACGATCTACATATAAATGTCTTTACTAATGGGATTGAATTAATTGAATGAGTTCATTGAGTGACAAAGAAAAAAAAAATTGAATTTATTCAAGTGCGATCTGATCGAAATAATTGTGTATCTTGAGAATTTTTAATCCTTAGAGAAGTACGAGGACTGTATTGATCTACCACTTACAGAAAATATATTTCTGTATCAAATTATAATTGCATCGATCCTTGCATTCTATTGCGTCTGGAAATAATTATATTTGCCATATAAATTAAAACGTTTAATAATTTTGAACCTATTGTGCTAATGTATGTTGTGAAATTGATAGTAAATATGAACCATGAATATTCGAATATGAATACCAAACAAGCGATATCATTCGCAAGTATCTCAGTGAAATTTAGTGTATTCGTAACATAACGTTTAAGCACTCTAGTCAGCGTTTTGTGAAATAAAAGAAAACTTGAATTGCTAGAGCGATCTTTAAAATCATATCAAGATATCCTCAAATAATATATGGATCTTGGGAAGTGAACGTTTCGTATACATATAAGTTTCTCACGAGAGAAACTGGTATCTCTGTACGTAATGAATTTTTCGAATTTATATATTATTTATGTTTATACATACATTTAACGCGTGTATTAAATATGAGCGCGTGGCAAGTAGATTCGCGTTAATACAAGGAGGAAAAGTAATGCTGTTTCATTTTGTAGAAAACTGGCGAATGATACCCACGTAGAAAGTTTCTTTTTCCAACCAGCTATGCGCGCATTCGTACTGTATCCGGTACCGGTGGTGCATTCAACTCGTTAATATTTTGCAAGCGCAGGTTAGATGTACATTTACCCAGCCAACGTTACGGAGCTTACCGTGTAGTTTACGACTGATATTTTCTCGAATATCATTGTGTAACGAGAAAGAGACTACTCGTAGGCAGGGAGGAGGTCGGGGGACGAAGAACGTAGTTCCTGTGCACGGAAGGAACGTAAGCGTAAGAGAATGGGACACGGAAAGGCTTGGCATAAAGAAAATGAAACATCCTTAGGAAAGTGACCGCGGAATGCGAATGTTGTTGTACGTTGCAATCCCGCATACTGCCGTATTTTCCCAGTAGTAATGGCCGCGTTAGACACGTGGCTCTTAAGGCAGCTGGAGAGCTTAATTTGTCGGAGATGGTAAAGTCCGCAGATTTGATGCATATTTATAAAGTAAATTAATGTAGGCTAAAGAATATTCATGAAAATCTTTCTGAGAGCATACTACTCGGATACCTACCTTCCTACCTACGTTACCTACTATATCCCCCGTGGAAATTGAAATACAAAAAAGAACAAGAAATGGCGCAATGCCCTACGGCCAATATAACTTCGACTCTCCTTTGCCGTGGCTGCCGTTTTATATTAAAATATTTAAATAAAGTGAAATACCCCGCAAATGTATCACTCGGCGCTCCAATATTGTTCAAAGATATACCCTTCACAGTCCATTAACTTTGCGTGGCTTTTTTATGGCATGGGATCGACGAGCAGATCGCTGATTCCGAAATAAAAGAACGAGCCGATATAGAGCGTTATAATCGGATACTTCGTATTTTTATGTATTAAATCAAAACCCTTCTCACTCTATATATCAAAGATTACGGTTTGATTTTGTTATAGATATTAGTTCGTACTGTATAAATTTTCGAAATTGCACTTTTTTGCCACATAATACTGACGTAAAGTCATTTTTCTCTTTTACTACTACTTTGTTATCTGTTACGTTCATGAATTATATATATATATATTTATCCCTTTTTAATCTTTTCTATATTCTACTTGAACAATATTGTCTGAGCAGAGTATCTATATCACATAGCATTACATGGTATTAAATATGTGCATTTATCGATGCATCTGGTGCATATTCATGTCGTGCTTAAACCCTTTTTTTACCATTGATATATATATTGGAATGGACGAATGGCAAACATTCATTAGAAGTAGAACTGTCCGTGACTCATCAACTCCTTTAAATCAACAGTAACTCTAGAGGGTTGAACGCCGTGTGTAAACGTATCTATTGATCGTTAACACCTATTAACATAACACTTTCGATTAATGAAATCGCACCGGAGCTGACGAGTACAAATGTTCCAGTGAATTAATTCAATTACGTTTAACTGATTATCATCAAGTTAACTGAATCAGAAGCATATACACAGCCAACTCGTACCTCCTTATTTCGGATAATAAAAAAAACTCCAATTAAAAGCACTCATTAAAGAAAATAAAACTGCGTTTATTCACCACCAAAGCGTATATCAAAGCTATTAAACTTTTCCGCAGTCCAAAAACGCCGTTCTTTATAAACTTTTTTATTCTTTTGGAATTCCAAAACGTTAAGCAAGAAATTCTTAATCGTTATCACCAACACAATACTAACGGTTCATATAATTCACCATGGCATACATTTCTGAAAATGAGTCTGTTATTAAATATTTATTTGTTAGCTAAAACTTTCAAACGTCTACATATGGATCGCGGTATACACTAATTCCAATGCAGACCAGAGTTTGACTAAAGTATGATCATGCGATGAAGACAATGTTATTGGAACAATATGTTAACGTACCACGTTAACGAGTCCATAGTCGAAAATAGCTACTAGTATCCATGCCTTCCTGGTATAATAGGGTGATGATATAATAGGATATAGCCCCTAGCCAGTAGACTAAACTTAGGTCAACATCGAGCATGTCAATGTTATAGAGATAGCTGGTAGGTATACGAGCATTGCATCATGTGACTGTAGCAGCATTGTGGCTACACAAACGATAGAATCTAAGGGAGGCAATGCATTGTAGTCATATGTAATATCACGCAAAGGATTCACGCGAACTCGTATCACTCAACGAGATACGTTTTTACTTGACATTTTTTCTACTCTTCACTATTTCCAGTAATATAGATATATATTAATGGTTCAGAAATTCTTTTAATTTGTCCGCTGCTTTTTTTTCCGTGTTCCGAGGAATTGTTGCGTGCTGCATGAAATATTGCATTTGGACATAAATATTGCATAAACTAGTTGGGAACGGTAGGTGTAAGTATACGTGGCTCGATGTGGTTTCTTTACGCTCTGTATTTTTTTGCACGATTAGTAAATGTTCGTTAATACACGAAAATGTGTTACGCAGAATGCTTGTAATCTTTTGCCATGAATCTTGAGAATTTATTCAATGTTATTTCTTGTACTTTTTCTTGTTAGTTATTACCTAAGAATGTATTCTCAGCTCTGTGTCACTAACTTGATTAAGGGGAATTTATATATCGTGATCGAAAATTACATTAATTATTCATCAAGTCTTTGCTAGTCGTAAATTACTTTCTGTAAATCGCAAGCATGATGCGAATTTCGAATCGATATATGTATTAGAACTTCTCTATCTAGAGCTTATATATATTCATATATAGGGCTTCTATGACTTTTATCAATAATCGAAGAAACTACTTGTTGATTAATTAGTTACTGTAAATACTGGCATGAAATAAATTTCTCATTAACAAATTATGTTTTTTATAAAATCAAAACGAAAAGTCATCACAGAATAATGATGATTGATGAATAAAAGATATCCAAAAATTGAAATTAGGTTGCAGAAATTTTGAAGTTGATATTAACGGAAAATATTAATATGGCGTAACGAACTGATATGAGAATGTCGATTGTTTTATAACATCGCAACGGGACACGAAACGTTCCACATAATTGCCTATCAGCATCAGGGTCATTACGTATCGTCAAATCAGTCGCTCTTCAATATCATGTCAGATTCGACACTCGCTACCGACACACAAAGAATGCATAAAGGCTAGATAATAATCCGGTTTCCCATGGTCGCAATCGTAATGCCGCGTATTATTAAGTATTCAGATCGCGTATGCAACATTAATGTATCTACATTCAATTCCATAGTTTCGTACGTTCGCAATGCGAATACTCAAAATGAATTTTCAATGGTAATTTCAAAATGTCATGCGTTACGAATCGCGGTAAATATATTACAAATTTTCGTGTTTTTATAGTATATGCACTTTCGAGAAATAATAAACGGTACGCCCATTACACTAACTTTTATGAGATGAATTCGAAATAACTTTTTTTTTTCTTCCAAATAACACGCTAAATATCTTTACGATTTACTGCATTTACATCCGTAGTGATAAAAAAAGGCAGGAAGATTAAATTCCCGGTACGATTACAAAATTCAGGACGAGTTTGCAAGATTTGGTAACTTGATATACATATAAAAACATTAATATAACTAAATTGCACGTTGCATTCTCGACGAATTTCAGGAATATGAGCAAGACTTTTTCTCTTTCAATAGCGAGACGCGCGAGAGCGTCGTATAACTTACATTTCTCTACCTGCTTCTCTCTGACAAATTATCTCTTAAGCACCTAAGTAGTTTGCCGTCCCCGTAAAACAGGAAACAACATCCCAAGTTTCAACAAGTTTGCACTCGGCTGCGCCATCCCGTCGTAGAAAAGACGCAATAGCGTTCCTGTATCTGCAGTGTGTTCCACCAGGCTTAACGAAACCAGGTTCACGTATCATATACATATAGATCATCAAACGTAACGTTCCAATTATATCAATGAAAGTTGCCGTGCTGGAGTTATGAATCCACTTCGATCCTAACGATGCAAATAAGTCGCACTGTAAGGTTAGCTATACGTAACAACATCTATCGCTGCAAGTATGAAAACATCTAAGAAAGTCACACGAGTCGATGATCGTATGAGAGTTCATTAACGTAATGTAAATTTTCAAGTTGAAAATTATTTCCTTGCGTTATAAAGTCCATGACATACTATAGTCGGAGACTATAGTATTTACTGTTTTAATTGCTTTACATTTTACATTAAATAACTATGACGAGAACGATCAATTATTGTTATTGTGTTGTAGAAAAATATTCGTATTATCCAACGCAGTATCTATTTAATATTTATTATTATAAAATATATACTAATTGTTTATATATACTGTGTTCGAATATTTTTGTCTCTCGTTACGGAGATAATTACTTAATATGTGGGCAAACAATTCAAGAATACTGGTCGTCGAATAGTTTTGCAATAGACTGTACATAAATATCTAGACTCGATACTTTCGGTATACATATATCTATATACATGTTCAAAAGGTAGTTTGGGGACAATTTGGATATACAACGTACGCATTGAAGACAATTGTACAGTTTGGGGTCGCGTCTTAATCTAATTTCTACATAACGCATGCTTTGAGGACCATAAAGCGGCTGTCACACCGAATCTGTTTTATATTTTTCCAATGTTACACACCCAGTGTCTGTGATGGGCTTAGAAGTTTCGCCAGGTTAGATTAGGTTAGAATTTCAATGCTGAGATGTCCCAAGGTTTAAGTAAAAAAAAAAAAAAAAATTAGCTCGCTATTGTGAATGCCTCAAAATCGTCTGGGTCCTCAAACTATACGAACTACATGATTACATATATATATTGTTTATATACGGAAGCGTAATTAAAGGGCTATCATTAATAATAACGCTTACGTCAGCATACGTGAATTTAGTACGTATACCAGCGTGAGAGTTTCTTCGAATTCCAGTGAAAACTGTTATCAGCGAATTCTTCGCTATTCCGCACACTATCTCCTACTTGTATAAACTATCTGCAACGTCGGAGATTATCGCGTGTGGAAAATGAAGTTGGGCTTTTCCGTAATAAGAAAAATTGCTCCGATGCCAACGCGACTGGCAATTGTTCGCAGCGTGCGAGAACCGGACCGTAACTCTACGAATACCCATCATAAAACACATAATCGCTTGGAGAGCTGTTGCTACGAGGTCGCAAGGGCCGTTTGAAGGCGGCGCAGCTACCATTTCGTAGATATATGACTCCCAGCTACCCTCAGAAATGTGAACTCCGAGTACTGCCCGACCTCTGACAGGATTTTCTGCTTTCGTTTGAAGCACAAAAATCTTTTACATCCGTTTCTTGCTGAAATTGTTACGAGGAAATAGATTTCTTTAAAATTTGTAAATCTTAGTGTTATACACTTTGGTAGATTAATATTCAAAATTAAAGGTTGCAGCTTTTATAATGGTTTCACCATTGTGGATTTTGTTGGGATTCGGAAAACACAGCTTAAGGTTTATATATTGACGAATGGTACTGTTGCTCTTAGATATAATGGTTTGAGAATATTTCACGTGACGTCATGAAAGCGGCAAGTAAACATATTAGGAACACACTACAGAAACCATATATCACTGAGAAACTGAGCGCATAGTACGGACAGTTATATAACATGGTACCAGAAATTATTTATGGTTGAAATCCGGGTTCACGAGCCATTTCACGAAATCCATATTTCTTTAAAATAAAACTAGCGGCCGAATTGTTCCCCGGAGCATTCGGCTTTTGTGAGTTACTTCGAGCTCACACGTACATCGCGTGCCTATTGTGGATACCGACTAAGTTGTTGAGTTTATACACGTTATAGAATGGAGTCGCCTGGGATACTATTTGAAACCCATTAATGAGACCTATGCGGTCAACTTGCGGGAATCGTTATGAAATAGATTTCCAATTAATGCTGTCGTCCCAATTGATATGTCATTGACACTGTTTAATTTATATATTATAGATCGACTTGGGATTGTCTTTTTATATTAAAAAAATTTTCGTAATATAGTAATACATGCAGTTATAATATTATACTCCTGTCGTGACATATAGATACGTGAATATGTAACGGAACAATTATCACATGCGGAGGATATGTGTCTAGTATGTTCTCCATAATCTACTTTAAACGTCAACAATAATTAATCAATGTTGTATATGAGTACCACATGTGTACCATGAGATTTAAAGAGAACTAGCCACCCAGACACGCTTCGCTGTGGCTCCCTCCACGGAAAAGAGGTAGATGATATCGATAGATCGATCTGCTGTGTTTTATGATTACCAAAAAGCTAATTAATATTCTATCCACCGGTTGCTAAGGAAACAACTGGTTGCTATGCCCGTCGATTCTTGAAATATAGGTCTCGAACTTTTCCGGCTGAGTTTTCCGGATTTTTCTTGACGTACATACCATGGGATGGCCGAGAAGAACACAACAAAACATTCCCCAAGCAAATCGGACGCTCCGTTCTCGAGTTATGATATTACAAACACATTTCGAGCTGTTCTTTTATATACATATATAAATATCATGGAACTTATTAAAATTTCGACATAAGCGGTAAAGCATCTAGCATATGTAGGTAACGTAGAACTAGTGGCAGGTGGACTTAATGCGTTTTAATACTGGAGAGGGTTACCTTTTTTATGAGAAAACTCCCAAGAGAAAGCGTAAAATTCCGCGGGACTCTTAAATTCTGGACTTAAATTATCGTAATAACAGGGCTTTCCGCCATAATAATTTAAGTCCTCGAACTTAAGCAGTCGTTTGCAGTCAACGCGTCGGAATCCTGATTTGCCCGGAGCGAAACTCATGTAAATTTCGTTCCTTTTAAAACCAGCCGAAAGCCAGCAAAATCATCGGTAGCTTAACAAATCCACTAAATCCCAATTTTTTTCCGAGCAATAAGCAGTTTCGCGAGGCTCATGGAATCACATGGAACGCGTAGTAAAATTACTTGCGAATTTTTGTGAAGCATTAAAAATTGTATGAATTGTCTCTGCTTTTTTAAATTTGCTTCGTCTCATCGTGCCTTTTGTTAAATTCATTCGAATTGGGTTAGGTTACTTCGATCGATCCATAATCGACCACCCGTTGTTATTCCTAGTCAGAGTTTCGCGATTTTGTGAATATTCGACCCCACCGCGTAATTGAACGGCATATGCTTCGCGGCACATTTCGCACTTAAGAATTACAGTCGGAACTTTCCGGCATAAACCATCTTCCTTAAACATGCATCACCTCGCTGCGCCGTGTATATTAGGCAGCGATTTGCGGATTAGAAACTTTGCTCCTCGAAGTTGTAGAGACACGCCGACAGACTCCGTAACTAAGCAACGAGTAAGGAGTCACCGAACTTAAAGCAGCGTACCCTCGTGCATTTATTAACCAAGGATCTCCTACGGTTAGAGTTGTCAATTTACGAAATGCTCTCATCGACTTCCCTACCGCGGGCTTTGTCAAAATGAACACTTACGGTATACAGTATTCCATAAATATCCTTAAATCTGTATAGGAATCTTTAATAGGTCATCTTAGCAGTAAACCATTATGTGATTGATATTTAATTAATTTAACGGTACTGGGTATCCAATGCTTGGAAATAATACATGAATAATTATTACTTTAAACTGTGCTTAAAATTTCTTAAAAATTTTTTTAATTATGTCGTGTAATTAAGATTTTCAAATCTTATTCAGTGTCACATAAATGCAAATCAAATTGTAATCAAATTATATCGTTTATTGGCATAAATCGTATTATTAGTAGAGGAAGCAGTTGTCAAACAGAATTTGATGCATCATTAACCCCGTATTCACAACTTATTACATTTTTAGGGTCTGGTTTGATTCCCATAATTAATTAAATAATTCCATTTGGTCATTTCCCGAGTCATTAAAATACGTTTGAATTGATCAAGTGCAACGGCATGTTCTATGCTGAGATCTATATCGCGTAGACGTAGAGAAACAATGTAAATATGCAAGATTGCTTTTCACCTTGGAATAATTTCGAACATCTGATAACCACAAATTCATATTGCGTCTCTAGAAATCAACACGCATATCCAATATATGTAAAATTAAGCAGGCACCTCGAAACTGATTGTTTAATCAAAGTTTCCCACTTGAACAATATTAACTAGGTTAATAAGATAAGTAAAGATGGTCTAAGTCGTGAGGTACTTCCTGTTTTCCAATTTTGCAATATTAATGCAAGGAGACTCATATGTTCAAGATATTGTACAAACTGTACGTAGTTTACAGATATAGTATCTACTAGGTAATGTGGAACAAAATTATATTCAAGTTTGTTCAAAGAAATGAATATTTGTTATATAGAGTATTAATCCAATTTCGATGACTATTGATATAGGGTACAGAAATCATTATGACGCATATATCATAGACATGGATGTACTCTCTAATGGTGTTATACAATACGTCTAAAAATTTGATAAATTTATAAATTTCGAAATTACTTAGGTACATTTCAATTGCTTAATATTATATTTTTCTCCTTACCATTATTGCCATTTTTATTTTTCTAGTACACTTACAAATAAAGCTGCATTTACCTATAAATTAATATTCTTTAATGGCAATGTCAGGGTTACTAATTGGTCTGAAGCTGTGCACTTTCATTGTATATAAAAAGACTTAAGTGAAAGATAATATATATTTTATTTATTTAATTATTTGTAGCATTTTTTTGATAGAAATATTCAAGGTATTTGTTTTAATAGCCATAAATTAGCCAAACCTGCTTTCTCGCTCATCGTCCCATAGCCATTCGTTTTTATTAATGTGATTTACCAAGGAATTCGAATGGTCTGCTCTTTGATGTTATTTAGGGCAGCAGTTTCCATTATAAACATGTCTAATTTAAAATAGTTTCAAAAAAGTCTAAAACAGATTCCGAACAACCGATTTAAATGGTCAATAATATAAATGTGCCATCTTTAGTGTGATAAACGAACAGGATATCAATAAATGTTTATTTTCCAGCAATTAATACATTTTATCGCATAGCTACTCTCAAGCCACAATTAAATTACTGGAAAAATTGATCGAGTACAAATTCTATTTATAATTAAAATGTAATCAAAGCAATGGGACATTTTGGATTATATCACACTCTTAATAAACATTGCGTTATGATTGATCCGTCTGAAAATATTTGATGATTTTATACTAATAAAATTAATTCAACAAATATATACGTGTCCCAATAGAAACATCTGTTATTTCTATATAGAAGCCTGATCTAATTAAAGGGGCGACAGTTGTAAAAATAAAGAGAGCCAAGAGTCCTTTGATCAATCGAACGTAGTTCCAGAAGAAAGAGACAAAAGAATGGTTGATGATTATTTCGAATAAATTCACTCTCGGACAGTTCACGCACAATGAAAATAAATCATACGGTTAACTGTTCGCGCTTTTAGAGAGGAACAAATTTATCACTCGTCCCATAACAAGATATGGTCACGCCTAAGAGGCACGCCGGCGACGATCTAATATAAATGAGCGACCGATTATTTTACCACTCTTAAGAACTCGACTTTATTTACGTCTTGATGACAGCACGTTGGGCGGCGAACGTGTCGCCCATCTTCAAAGGATATCAAAAGCGTCCTAAAAATAGCACGCTCTTACACCAGCTGACATACGTATATAAATATATACGGTAGAAATCCCACTGCTTTGGGCAGATTAAAATAGTATTCATTTACAATTGATTTCGCGTACGGGGCGGGGTTCGATAGTACTGCGTCATAAAAACCCGCATAGAAGTGGAAAGCTTTTGTAACATAACCTAACCTCAAAATTTTTCATTTTACGTTCTCCATGGTTACGGCGATCGTTAAGGCAGCGTTTGAAAGAAGTTTTACAATTGAACTTTTCCTTTAATCTTTGACCCAGGATGCTCGAATTTGTTCTAAATTTGAAAAGCATGGAATTGGAGTTTCTCAAACACCTTTACTCCTGGGTATATGACTTTTTGAATTTATTTTCATATCTTTAATTTCCAGTGACGCTTGCAAATACTGGAAAGATTCGCTATTTCAGCTTGGAAATTTATAAGTGCACAAGAGCGTATCGGACGAGATTGAAAACAGAAAGGGAATACAGAATCTGTCTGATCCTGCACAGACTTCGACTACTCCGCTTTCGGTAAAACGTATTCCATTCCGGTGTGGTATGCCGCAAATCCGTCTAGCTCAAATCCTAGGAAGTCCTCGAGGATTTGCCGAGGCCGTGGGACAGGCGTTGGAGAAATGTGAAAAAGGGGAGTGGGCTTCCAGACAACCCAATTGAAACTAAAATCCCACTGAACAACGAACTGCTTTACAAAGTTGTTTAAATATTTGCGAAATATCTTATCAAGTTATTCGCAAGTGATGGACACGTGCTTATTACATGGTTTGCATGAATTTTAAGTTTTATTAATGCAATGAGCTTTTAAATATTCATCTCAACAAAAAACATTGCTGAAAAGAGTGAAAGATTAAGCACTTTCTTTGAAACGGCAAATCTACCAACTTTCTGACCTCTACAAGATTTCTCTACTTATTTTCAACTTGCTCCACAATAAGGGTCTCACATTACTATATATATATATATATCGATCGCACTTTCCAGAAGGGGTATTAAAATGGCGCCGCGCCGTTCTGCGGCTCGAATAGAAATTACACGTAGGACTTTTTCGAAGTGAAATTTGTTTTCATGAGGTGAGAATTAAATTTTCAAGTAGTATCTTTTATTTTTATAACGTCATAAAGGAACTTAAATTTACTATGTTTCAGATGGATTATACGTATAACGATAAACAAAGCTGCATTTTGTACCTGTACACATACCTGGTATACTTTTAACATCACATATTTGTAATTGATTGGTGAAAATAGAGCATCGTATAGTCAATTTTGTTAATTTGACGGCATGCAAATACATAGCCTGTATTGTTAATTAAATGTAAATAAGCGTACGGAACGTTGATTTGTTTTATATTGCGCTAAAATATATATTTATCTTTATTAATACACATCCTACAGGAAATAAAATAATGGCTTAAGAAGAACTGTATTATATTAAAATTATTTCTGCATATCAATTACGCGATACTTGCATTGTATCGTGTATAGACGAAGAACAGTAGATACGACATTAATTTATTTGAAATAGCTCAACCATGTTCCGTATAGATTCTAAATAATACTATCATCGATAAAGTATTGCTGTGTTATTAATATGCAGAATCAATATTTTCCCAATCAGAACAATGGGAAATAATTCAAATTTATTTATTCACAATGATAACAATATATACTTTGCTTCGACATAATACCTTGAAAAGAAGTTTCTTCGCATTTTATTCTCCTTTCCTCTGATATTATATAAGTTACATCTGCACACTGTATTACGTAAGTTCAGTACCAAATCATAAGACACTAAGATGATCCAGGATTAAGTTTACCGAATTGTTAAAAAAATTTTTCAAAAATTCAGTTATAATACACAGTGTTATATTTCCATGAAGTGTAATATTGTATTCATCTCACGCTGTTAGAATCTCCCTTGTTAACAAGGAAGAAGCCGCATGGGGTGTGCGAAATGCCCCAACTCAATGCTTTTGAAAAGGAAAACAAAATCGCGCGAGAACAATCCACGGCTTAATCAGCATAAATATTAGGCAATAAACACTCCAACGTAGTTTGTGCTACTGAACTGAACTTGAGAGTAAATTTGATCGCGGCACTCCAGAAGAGTCATAGAGCAAAGTAGATTCCACATGGAATATTTTCGTCACGTTAGTCAGAGTCTTTGAGAGCTCGGAAACAGGGAGTGACAATTCCCATGCGAAGTCGAGGGTTCGTTCGTTCAGTGCGGTGAGCTCAGAGAGACGAGTGAGAATAAAGTAAGGTAAAGATGCAAAATTATGCATAATATTCAACTCGAGGACGGAACGGTATCCAAGTCGTGGTCGAAGAAAACTCCACAAGCGGAAGAGGGTGCACGGATAAATTTAAACTTTCCGGAAGTTATTTTTTCAATCAACGCCTTCTCAGAATTCCGTCGACTCCTTGGTCGGCTCCTGATTCCACTTTTACTCAATCCTGTTATTCCCATTGGGAATAATGAACTTGCCGATTCCAAAATCTTCCTGATAACCATAGCAGGCATGGTAATATACCCTTATATGTATATTTTGCTTTTATATGGGAATATATAGGGTGTTCGGAAAATCCGAATTATTCCAACTGAATTATGGTGACGAGTGTTATCGCACTCTTTATGGAATTCAACAATAATCAAATCCCTACCAGCAATTTTTATCCTACGAATCGATATTTCTCAAGTGGCTTTTTTATTATGAGGGTGAGAAGACTTTCCTTCGTAACCCCTCGAATAATCGCCACAGCGCACTCGCACGCGTTAAACGTCGCGATAACCGGCATCGGGGATAAGCGGGAGTTTACGGAAGGGACGGAGAACGAAAGAAATGCGACTGGTGAGTGAGGGAAAGGAGAGAGAAGTGTGAAACGAGTGAGAGAAAGTGAGAGAGCTTTTGCTAAAGATTCATTTAAGCTTTATAAAGAAGAAGCCTTCTTGGAGGTCGACTATCGCCAAGGATAATGGACCAGCCTGGGGTTGGGTTGCAAGTAGAAACTTTTGATATTTTATTCGGCGTCGGAATATCTTTTAATATCCAGTCCCACTTACAAAAAGCCCCAGCACTCTACTTTTTTTTTTAACTTTTTACCCTCCGAACCTCTCCCTTCTCTTTTTACCTCTATACTTTGACCTCTGTGGAGTTTTAATGAAGAGTTCAGGTTCTTATTGGTTTTACTGTGGACTGAGTACAAGGGTGTCCCACCCTCAGCCTTTGCGTACTGTATTATACCTATATCTATACTTGTGTATATTTTGTTGAAGATTTACGAAGCTCGCCGAATCATTCTTTGTCCCTTCCAACACTTTTTAGTGTTACACAGTTGGAATCCGTGAATATAGTACCAACCTACAACCCGATGGAATATTATACAAATGAAATGTAAACTAGTTAGCAACTTTGCTGGGGGCGCCACTTGCGCTAAGTTCACGGAACCGGTAAATTGTACGCGATCTACCGTTCCCGTTCTCTCACAGTTCTGCGCGATTGTGTTTCTCAGTTTTCAACTTCAGAGTAAAATCTATTAATCCGTCCGCTGAGCTTTCTTCTGGGCCCCAACCGTCTTTCCATTGAGTTTTATGAATTATTATATCGGACGTTTTTCGCGGTGCCATTGTACAGCGCTTTACATACTTGAGAAAATTCATTAGCGACGGTTCGCGATTTTCTAAGAAATTACATTTTCTAAAAATATGCGAATCGTGGAACGTTCTGCTGCCGCTCAATGGTCCGAATAATCCATTCTGAACGTCTGTGTAAAATTCAGGATGGCCAACCTGCAATGATCGTAAAAAAAATTTACTTCATCTCCTCTGCAACAGAAACTACTATGCACAGCAGGTCTGCGTACATACATGTCGTACATACGTTTCTTGCTGCGTTCACTTTATGAAAAACTTTCTGGCAAACGGCCGATATTCAAGCTCTCTGCACGTGTATGTTAGAGAGTATATATAATATATATATATACATATACATATATATACATATATATATGTATATACACAGCCATATGAATGTATACATGCAGAAACAGTAAGATCCGTTTATGTAGAAGCGACAGGAAAAAGTATTTCTGTATTTCAGTACGTATATCATTTCTTTTGCCTTCAACATGTTACCTATCTACAGAAAAACCCATTTTCTTCTATACTTGATAACTTCCTTGACAGTGCGAACGACTGACTTCACCTTCAATGACATCTCCTTTCACAAATATCGTTTCATAAGACTCTTTTCATCGAATCGGAAGAACCAAAAATTGTTAGGCATTCATCAAACAAGAAGTGAGTCTAGTCCAGCATTGCGGCGAGGTTTTTGAAAATATTTTGTTCCAATGCATAAAAATATATCACCGTCTAATAAAAAGTAATATTTTTAACCCCTTCAAGATCGTCACTTCTCTTTTTATGTATCAAAGTAATATTAAATCGTAATATTCTCTCGGGTTGATGAAGTCTACGTGGCGAACCGGATGGATCCCGGAAGAAGTGCTGACTCGAGCATCACTTGACAGAAGTTGCGTTACCCTCGAAATTCTACGCAATCATCCGCTTCTTAGCACGACGAGGTTGCTAGGCAGATAGGTCTTATAAAAACGGCTTATTGGCGTCTTATTTGAATATTGTACGAGTCATCGGAAAACTCAGGTAGGTTGGTATCACGTGAATGGATAGTACTCCTCGAACGAGTACTTTACCCTCTGCACTTATACTTTCGCAATGGCGTAGGATACAGCGAATAGAATGCTGTATGCTGGCTATGCAATACACAACGTAGGTGGATGGATAGGACATTGAAAATATTTTATATTGAGATAAAATTTGAAGAAAAGACAAGTTTAAAACTTTGGTTCATATTTCACATGGATATTTCGGGAAATCGTAAAGAAATCAAAATGTTTGTTAAGTCAATCTCGAAGAATGTGTTATGTCTATGAAAAGACAAATACTTGTTTGGAGGCGACGAAAAGGTAAACAAGTAATATGAAAAGGTGAAGTGAATTTGATCGGATTATGAACTGAATTTTATTTATTAATTGCAAATCGGATTTATCGTATTAATCTGATGCGTTCTGTTGATATCGTGTAAAATGCATTCTGTGATAAAAGTTTTACTAACTAATTACGTTCAGTTGTATTTTCGTATATTCGATAATGGCGGTCGTAGTTTCGGAAGGGCGTAATTATTTTTTAATTAATTGCTAGTAAATGCTACTTTGATTTCCCATTGTTGCGCCACCCTCGGCAGCCGGAAATGCGATGGAATATTTACAATTCGTTTATTTATTGCGTTAATGTGCATTACGAGGTATTTAACCTGTCGAACGTATCTACGTTTAATATCCGTAAAAAATTACAGAGCGTAAATTATTCAGTGTTCGATGTAAAATATTGGACGGCATATCGTAATGTAAATAGAGGAACATCCATTAGGAATAATGGGTTCCTATAAATTACGTATAAATTTATTATCAAGACTCGACGACGTTTACAGTTATAATTAAAAAAATCCCTAGTATTTTCCAATTAAATAATTCGAGAAAAAGAAAGTAATACAAAAATCCTTAATAAATGTCCCGGTCATCTAATTACCGAAACAAGACAGAGAGGGACGATGGACATTTGATTAATAATTATAAGTAAGAAAGAAAAAAAGAAGTTAATTAATTGTAGTTGAGAAGTATATTTCACAAAAACTCTGTGACACTTGTATTGTATGAAATACTACCTTGCATAGGAGAACCGTTTCTGAGGCGAGTCATGACAGAATGAAATATGATATTCCATGATTAATGATTCGCGCGCCGACCCTCGGATGCTGTGTTGACTACAACTTTACGAAGCAACAACTTAGATACAAGAAAAAGCGGGAAGATTTGAATAGTCTTTCTTTTTTCCATCAAATAACTTTCTCCGCGACTTTGTTCCCCCATCCACTCCGCTATCAGCCGTAGACGAATACTAATATGCGAATTCCATGAAAAAATCAATAAGGACCGTTCGGACCGATTCAATTTGAATTTCTTTGACCTACTAACACAGACCTATCTGAGTTGACTTTCTACAAGGGTGATTCGGTGGCTTTGTTACTGGCGAATAACATTTCTACGAAAAGGTTAATCAATTAATCGAATTCGTTTGATGATTTTGCATTGAACTTGTTTGTTACTTCGCATTAGTACGAATATAATAAGTCTCATTTTTTAGAATGATAGTGAATCGGAAATCACAAAATCCTGAAGACTCACCCATATTCTTGATAGCTAAGGTTGGTAATCGTGAAAGCATTGAATTTCGAATTGGTGGACTTGCACGAAGTTCAGAGCATAACAAGGTTGACTAACCTGATTCCCCCATGCGGTCTTGCTTTGTCGAATGGCATGCAATGCGCGCATTAGGATGCACCCGTGCAGCGAGTTCTGTGACACTTTAATATTAATCGATGCCCTTCCCTTCATGCTTCGTGCATATACAGGCTCTGCTAGAAGCCAATCAGCTTTAACTGCCTAGCTATAAAGTCAATTTTATAGGGTAAAAATTTATGGTAATTATTCATATGACACTTATATATGACGACAGCATTATGGTGAGCGATGCTTCAACAAAACATATTACAACTGCAGACTTCGAATTGGAAATAATTTCAACGTAATCTGCGGGATTAATTTTAATGATTATTAGTTCGGCAATATACATAGAAGGGCTGTATTGCAAATATGTAGTATTTCGTTTGAAATAAATTATTTTCTCATATAGTGGATAATGTATGCTGGAAATTCATGTTCGTCCAATTTTGGTAATAGGATGACATCGGTTATTTAAATTATAATGTTTAGTTGTACGAAATAAATTAATAACTGTTGTATGTCCATGTCAGTTTCTTTTAAATCGTCCTGTATTCTAATTCCGGCTACATACCTGCAACGGCATCAAGGAATAAAGGGAATGAGAGGTTCAACGGTAACACTTTCACTAATTAAATATAAATGTAATCATTTGCAAGAAACAGTAATTAAATTGTTCCGTACACAGGCCAATATTTCAGAAAATTTCATTCTCCCGTTTGAATAATGAAAGGTTTGCGCTCTAAGCCAGGTCATTGACTTTTTTTTTATCAGTCTTTTGATTAGATTTACCATAGCCACTATTATGTGAAATGTACTATACATATATATTTACACTTCTATTTGTAGCATTCCTGTATATTATTGAATCCGTTGTTTTTCACGATAATGGAATATACATGTAGGGTAAACGTACCATTTGTGGCCACTGTACCATTAGTGGCCATAGTAAAAAATGCTATATTAATTCATTATTACTTTCGATCTATTCAATTATGAAATGAGATGCGAAAGTATGACTGAAAGCATATTTTAGATTGAAAATTGAATGCTTAAAATACTTAATTGTTTAATAATTGATGCTCAAAGCACTTTTTCACCATTTATGGCCATCGACGTCATTTATATGTAATGAATATGGCCAAAAATGGATCAAATCGATGGCCAAAAACGGTACTTCTACCCTATCTCATCTATTCAAAAGTTTCCTATTGTAATTATTAAAAACCGCCATTACTGATTCTCATGTTTTATCATGGCATTTCCGTCGGTGGGTTTTGGAAATGATTCTTTCATACCATATTTTAAAAAATTATTCATTATATAACCTTGTACGGGCTTGCGTATCGTATGATTTACTATAATGACAATCTATTTTTACCATTTCAAATTTCCCGCGCAGTGCAGTATACAGTATTATCGTATGTAGGCTGGCTGACTTTTAAATTACGGCTGAGGTATTTTACGAGGCTTGGTATTCACGCTCTAATAAGTACATGGCTAAGGTAAGTAAAGACAAGCAGCAACTACGCTCTACCGATCGATAATCGGTTTTATGGTGACTCGAAGCAAAGCTGGAATGTCTTTGGAGAATTATCATGGACCTAACAATATCTTCTCCGTGATCAAATTGAAAAGGTTCATGTTCGATATCCAAGATACAGAAGCTCAATATATAATAATTCAAAGTTGTACCCCATGTGGGCATAATTAAATTAGTACGAACCCCGGCGGCATCGGTTTGGTTTGATGTGGGGCACGCGGGGCACGTTCGTGTCGAGTTTCTCATTGGTCCGTCCGGCGAATCGGTATCGCTGAAATCCGATAGCGTGCCCCAGCGATTATACATCAAGAGCCACAGGGAGTACGGCGAGGAAGATCAGCTGATTCCCCGGGAGGCTTCCAGGTCGGCTACCACGAGAGAAGATATCTAACCCCTAACTTCCACCCAGTTCCTCGTCCCTATATCCACTCCAAGACCTATTCCTATCCAGGCTTGTGCCATGCACGCCACACGTCCGGAATTTACCGCTCTGCAGATTGTGGAAAACAAACGGCTTTTCTGCTCACATCCAAGACTCCAGAGAGCTTCTGCGATAGACCGAAGTAGCTGCTTACTTAGTTGCGTTTTAAAATGGCAACTGACATTCATCCACTGTTATTTCCATTAATTATTATGGGTGAGATGAGTTTTTTTTTAAATTCGAACTACGAAGTTTCATAAATATTGACTTTTTATTTTATAATTATAACGATAAATATTCTTGTATTTATCAGCATGGGAATTTTATGGATATTTGTAATTGATGGAAAAATTCCATATGACACCTAAATAGATCAAGGGAGCCGTAAATGTTTATCTTATTTACGGATGAGTATTTTTTGAAGTAAGTGGTTCGATTCTTTTTCGCTAGTTAACCATATCGCGTTACCCATCTTCTGTTTGCTTAGTACTTAATTGCATTTAGTGAGCTTATATGGTTGAGCAGTCGAAGCTGTTTCGTCGATAAGAGTTTTAACCGAGGAACGGATGGGTATTAAAGTATTTGATTTCAAAGGGTTCTCCGAGAAGTTCGGAACCCTCCGCTCGAGTCACCTAATCTTACTTTCGGGTTCGAAGTCCTTGCGACTCATCCAAATCCTTTGGGTTCGATGAGAACTCATCAGCTTTCACAATTATTTAGTCATTAAAATCAAACTTACACCCGATTTACAGAGTATTTATCATAAATAATATCGTATTCTCGATACATGAATTTGCAACAAAAATTACCATTTTAGGGATTACTCTTGAAAATTACTATTTAATTCAGCGTTGCTCGTGCACCCAATTGCTACAAAAAATTACTAAATCTCAACATACAATAATTCGGAGTGGAATCACCCATAAAATAATGCCAGTATATACTACATACCGTTTAAAGAATAGACGTAAATTTTCGAATGAATCTAATCACTGATTGAGGACTAGCAAACGAGCGTGCCTGATTAAACGTCGATAACCGTACGTTTAATCGTTCTGTAGTGCGAAGTAGAAAATAAAACCATCATGGCACAGTTTAATTTATTCTACCACAGACCTTTGCCGCTTGCAACATCGTCAGCAATTAATTCCTCCGAAATCATACATAATTAATTCGGAACAATAGTTCGACAAATGACGAGGATGTAATTACTCAATGGCTAATTGCACCTAGCTGCTGGTACGATTCAAACGTTAAAACTTTTCTGTCGCTACGTTCAATCAGAGCATAGAGTCGTAATACCGTCACGTATTAATTTTACCGCTATAGTACCCATTTCGCAATACGCCTTAGTAGAAATTTTCTTACACAAGCCTAGGACCTCTGTAGGCTCAGCTAGACCCACGAAGGAGCGCGGATTTCAAAATGAAATTTTTAGTACAGATTTAATTTACCAGCCATATTTTTATTCTCCACTATACAGAGTTCATGAGGAGTATTGCACCAATCGATATTAATCGGTCCATTTTATTGATATGGCAGAATCATATGCAGGTGATGCAATACTCCTGAATAGCCTGGCATACATATTTTAATATTATCTGCAGCACAGCTTTATTCTATCCATTAACTTGACTCTTGTTGTAAACCCTAAATTTTGTAGTACATACATTGGACCAACAATGATAATGCATTTTATATCATCGAAGCTGTAATCATATCAAGACCGCAGATACATAAGAAATGAAATAAATTAAATCAGCCACCCTTTGATGCTTACTATCAATATAAGATATAATTATGAAATTCTAATCGTGCAAGTGAGTTAAAAGTACACTGAGTTACACTCATTAGCGTCGCCATTTTAGTTCCTCCGTAATTTGCAGAAATCACAGTTATAACTACCGAAATAATATATCCATCTAACTTGAATATAGTTTCCAGTACAGTAATTACATTACAACAACGTATAGTCCAATTTGAAATAATTGCCTTAGATCTGTTAAGTTTTACGATCTTCAAGGAAGTCCCTGGTAAGAATACGAAATTACAGTGCACGACGATTCTACGCCAATAATCATTTTTGTATCTCATCACTGGCTCATAGTTGCTTGCGTATCATTTCGCTAATGACCTGTACGTAATTAGAATATTACCATTGGGGTCCCGTATACCAGTTACGACTGCACAGCACGCGGCTACTGCCACATGCATCGCTACTATTTCTATTAAAAGCGCCATCTTATCAACCGGGGTTAAATTAGCCGGCAGCAACAATCCTTTCATTTTATAACTTCCCTAAAATATTCCATGCAAGTTCACGTACGTCCCTTACATATCCCTGCAGTTTTATCCGTAAGATCTGCCGTCGAGACACGCGTTATACCTGGCTGCGCACAAGTAAACCCGGTACCTGAGGAAATAATAGCTGTTACGTGTGTATCCCTGAAGCAGGTCAAAGGGGACGAGCGAATCGATGCCACACGTTTTGCGCTGGTCGCTCGCGGAGACTTGTGCGAAGGGAAAGAGAAAAACGAATAAAATAAAATACAATTAAGCAAAAAGGGCAAAGTGCGAGTCAACGAATTTCTACGGAATTACACCGATGCACGCGCAGGCCGTAGTGCTCACTGGAATAAACTTTAATTCCTCTATAATTGTTTTCCAAGAATTGAGTCTTACTGTTTGTTTTTGAATTATTAAGAAGACGCAGCTACCGCGAGCCCGATTCAAAATCAATTTCCAGAGTCTACGTCTTTCTTGGCTCGGGGAAGCTTCTACCTACCAACGTTTATCATCGATCCTACCTGTCAATTCTTTGTTAGAACACCAATCACCAGTGGTGAAACCATGCTTTACTTTTTAACGCCGTAAAAAAAAATAACAACAGAGCAAGTATCAATTGTCTGAAATAGGAGATCGACCTCACGGTCGTACGTTATTGCATAACGAAGCAGAGAATTAAAACGAAACCTCGCAATTATTGATGTAATCGATAACAGGTTTAGCTGTGCAGAAAATATAATCAAGTTTGGGTAGACGTACCGTAGGTGAGTCATATAGATGATTGTCAGCGCATGCTCGTGTTTGTTATTTATGAATTCGCTGTATATGGCAATTAGGGAAATTGAATAACGTCAGTTCGCGACCCATTCCTGTAGTGTCGAGCTGGTTGAGAATTAGACAGTACCAATCCGAATAAGCAAGTCACGTTTGCCATTAACCGTCGCTGCGTTAGACTTCTTGCACGATGGGCAATTACTGCTCGCCGCACTAACGAACAACTAAATTCCAGACAAGCGTCTCTATCCCTTTGCACATTCAGTGCAACAGCCGGAGGAATTGGGTCAGTCGGTACGTAGTACTACAGAAGGAAGAGGAGTACAAGGTAGGTAGGCAGTAGGCAGATATAGTAGGTAGTAGGTTATACGTAGCTTGCAGGGTTTAGCTCAACAGCTAGTGCGCAAAATAAAAAGACTTGAGAGTCTGACTCGAGTGGCGAAAAAGCTGCCTCGGGTGTTGGCTTGGGTACTCGCGGTGTCCCCTCGGGTCAGGTTCTTCTTGACGTACGTATAACGTACCGTGTATTGTGAGACGGATGCCAACATAGCACAGCACACGGTCCATCTATGTATATATTGTTTGGGTAGCTACAACCTGGGGGAGTACCCCTTTATTCCTGCTAACTTATTGTCAAAACTGAAACTTTTCACGAGTAGACTTACCTAAGTATGAACTTGGATATACAATATTTTTAGTGGAATTAGACTGGAGTGTTTTGTTGTTGCTTTATTCGTTTCTTGGTATTTTTCGTGTTCGTTTGGTAAATATTGTATCATAAGTTTAGTTCATTTAATTTGGTTTCATTTGCTTAGTATTGGTATTCAACTAGATGTGGAGCTTATATTGGATCATTTACAATCTGATGGATTATAACGCGGAATTAAAGTCAGATGAAATGAACATCGCGCAGTGGGATTGCTGTTCGTTTATCCTCAAAATGGAATAACTAGAATGTTTGAGGTTTGCAGGAGGCACAAAGTCTATCGCATATTACCGTAGGCCGTAGGCGAGTACTTTTAGTTACTTTCGTTGCTGTAGGTAATAATAGGTATTTGACACTAATACTTTAATATGGGTGCCAGTGATTTTGAAAGTGACCTGCGTCAAATTTTTGGACATAATTAAACTTTTGCATTTGTGTGCATTTAACAAAACTTTTTACTGATCAACACCATTTTTTTATATCTGTGACTTAGGACACCTTTTTAATCATCGGCAGGTGTACATGACGCAAGTTCTCTGTTTCAGTTCCACAGGATGATATACATATCTACGTTACCAGAATATATTAGGTATATTACCTTTCGAAGCTTGCTTCATGGTTTAAGTAACTAACTAAGCTGGATCAAAAGTTTTAGTGAAATTACTTTGAAACTAAGCGGTGCACCCGCCCCTGCAACCGACGAGTGAGTTAACAAGATTGTAAAAATGGTCCACTCTGGAATCATCACTCTATGGGATATCGTCTCGCGATGCACACGAAATACATCCCCTGCTTCATGAAGAGCTCTTCGTTCTCGGTAACGTATAAAATGAGGGAGCATGGAATTTGCAAATGAGTCTGCACTTGGGCTCTCTCTCCCTTCGTCCTGGTGCTCATCCTCATTTTCATCCTCGTCTTCATCCTCGCTCCCTTCTTTGTCCTTAGGTTAAGCGAGTCAAGCCACGCGGCACTTCGGCCCCTTCGTCATCGTGCACGCGGACTCTTGTTAACCTCACCAGGTTTAATAAAAAGTTGAAGAGCATCCCTCGCACTCCAACCCTCAACATCCATCCACTAGAATGTCTGTTAAACCCCAATGTTTCGTCCCCAAGAAACTTGTACGCGCGCCGTTGTCCCGCGAGAATACGCGTTTCCTTGAACCTCTTACGACAATGATTTTCTCATTTGTCGAAGAGTCTCCAAAAAAGCCTTGTCGAGCTTTTTCGTCGCCTTTACTTAAACTGGCAATTTTTTCTACATTCCTCGGAGATAACAGAAGCGATTTTAAATGGAGAAGCCTGATACATCCTTTTTCCTATCACTTTATACAGTTTGTAGACCGTATTTTTACAAAAAATATTACTGAACCATTCAGGTATTAAATGACGATCGATCGTAATAGAATTCAAAGACATTCGATACCCGTTCACGAATTGATAATTGATTACGTTTAAAAATAGGTTGTGCAAGGTCTTTAAAGCCTAGCAATGACGGTGCCTCGCTGTATCTGAATTGGTGAAAAGAAAATATACTTAAAGAATTAAAGGTCGTTTTTTATGACTAAGTAAAAAAAAAGATTGAATCAACTATAGAAGAACTTTGTAAACTAAAGTATTCACGATCGGTGAATCGACTATTAATCATAGAATTGTCCCGAATATACGTAAAGAGAAGATAACTAGTTACTAGTTGGTATGCAAGTCGATAGCCAGTCAACCAGGGCGTTCATTTCAAAGGGGCATCGTGATTGTAAGGCGTCGAGGTAATCCAGTGCTAACAACCCATTCACTTGGTCTCCTTCTGGCAATACGATTTTCGCCATGCGAATGTGGTTGCTCCGGTCCACTACCATGGAAAGTAATTACGTCCCGTTTCTGTTATTGGACCACCGTCCCGGCCAAAGGATCATCTTGTTCAGCACAATGAAAGATGGCATCGCATACCCGTCGCGTAATTGTTCAAAACTTTGAACGACTCCTCGTTCTTGTCCTTATTATCATCCTCCTCATCCTGAAGCTCGTCAAGGTAAAAGATTCTTGCAAAACTTTACTCGACAATTGATATACCTCTACCTCACGAAGTTGTACGGTATGTTGAACATGTCTCACAACAATAGCAATTCGTTGCTCCTTGTATATTATGCTCTTCGAGTAATTCTTGTTCCACGCTACGTTACTTCTAGAACCGGACTTTCTTATTCAGAACTAGACATCCAGCTAGTTCCCTCGACGGTCATGCACATTCAATAATACAGTGCACCGATGCGATACGAACTTGACTTACTTTCATAGAAAGATCACGTAATACGTATTATATACAAAGTGTATCAGCTAAGATGCATGTTTCATGCGCCTATGAAAATGCTAATCTTGAAATCTCGCTCCACGCCCTCTAACGGAATTTAGGTCCGCTAGGGGGCGTGGAACGACAAAAACGAGACATGTATTTTCATGAGATGCATTTCAATAGTTCCGGAAAACTCCAGCAGATGGTGCCGTTAATTATTTGCGATAATTCCGTGAAATTCCGCTACGGGGCGTGGAACGATATTTAAAAAATATTTTTTTCAAGGAGAGTATTTTTTTAGCTCCGGAAAACTCTCTTAGATGTCGTTGTTAAGCACCTGCGGTAATTCAGAAAAATTACACTAGAGGCCGTGGAACGAGAATTGGATGAATTGTCTCCTACAATTGCATTTTCCAGGGGAGTATTTTAGATAGTTGTGAAAAATTCCACCAGATGTCGCCGTTAAGCATCTGCGATAGTTCCGGATAATCCCGTCAGGGGGTTTGGAATTCGTAAAATTACGCTTGAGCCGTAGAGCGTAAGGCTACGAAGGCTGCGCTCAAGAACACTAAAAATCCCAAAGATTCACACAGACTTCAATACCTATGACGAGAGGCACATAGAATCCAAAATGGATTATGTAGACTTCCGGTAATAAAAAACATTGGATTGCAATACGATTAAAACACCGCGTACGAGTTTGCGTCTAACTGAACACGTATGTTAATACAATTGCGAATCGCATGTTCGGCGTGAAACTGCTGCACGAAGCTAAGGCGTTCCGCCAGGGTCGAAAATCTGTCAGAGTTACCAAATTTCGAGTGTAAATATCTCCCTTATTATGTATACTATTTGTATAAACTTTTTCTCATCTCCATTGTTCCTCCAACAGTGGCCGCTAGCGAGATTCTTTAAGTCGAGTATTACTCAAGTGCACGTGTACCCGATGTACTTATATTTAAAGTCGGTTTTCTTAAAAAATAAAATTTCGTAAAGAAAAAAATTATTCTGCAATTTCGATTTACTTTTCAATGAGGAATCGCCTCCTTATCGGCTGTACCATGATTTCCGGCCCACCCTGTATATATAGTATTAAAGGTGTACGTAGCAGGCACGAACAAATTAACAATAGACGTTAGTAATGAGAGAAGAATAAGATGGAAAGAAATCAAATTAGAAGAATCCCTTAATGGTAATGAAAGCTGGTATAGATAGCCAGTAACTGAGCTTGAATGGACGGGTTGGTTCGAGCGTAGTGGAAAGAATAGCAAAGAGCGATTTTCATTGGTTGCACTGTAGTATCTCGAGCAGCACTTTTGAACAATGAAGGCTGATTGAATCGAAGTCGGCCGTTACAATGCTTCGCGCTACTACCTTACTCCTGCACTATCGATAGTTTCACATTGTCTATTAGACTCTACGAAGATGAACATGGAGAACATTGAAGCTGCCTTTCGACTGGATGAGATGCCAGTGGATGGAACCTGATCGTCTAGTGCACCGGAAGCAGTACTTACCTGTTCCTTGGGCGTCATTTATCTCTTCCGGTGGCAACGAGTAGTTCGACTCCGGTACCTAGAAATACATGGTCCCATCTATTGGCTCCACTCTACAGTCATATTAATATCCATTGCGTCTCAGCATCATTCAGTTTTTATTCCAACATCGTCGACTTCAATAAAATTCCAGTTGAGGATCGATCGTTTCGATATATAATAGAAGGAATGAATGAACGAACATGAACGAGATGTAGCTGTAGAATATTTTTTAACTTACTCTCTGTACTACGGACGTATAGGGTGCATTACCGTAATTAATAACATTAAGGTGTTTATGGTCAATAAAATTTTCTAGGTTAATACTAAAGTACTGTCATAATTCCACGGCAGCCTATAACTTGGACGAAGTTTATCCAATGAACTCGAACAGTCGCAACATCACGCAATGCAGAGTAATACAATGCTGAACTAGTGAACCAAACTTGAACACGCACACGCATCTCGTGCAAGATCGATAACCCGCCCTAATTCCTTTGACGATACTTAAGGTCCAGAAGGCACTTAACTACAAAGCCGAAATGGCGCGTGGTTTTCTTGAAAGCAGTGGGTACTGCCGGAGGTACGCGTCAAAGACCTTTGGTAATGTAGCGGGTCGAGGAGGCCACGATAGGTAAAATGTTAAAGTACGTTTGACCTATATATTCAGAAGAAATTTACTTGAATATAATTTTAAATACATTACGTATATTTCCAGGTTAAAAATTGCAGTACGATATATATGTATATATGCATATAACATAAATATTACGGGAACATAGTAATGGGGCTAATGATCATCGTTATTAAGTAATACATTCATTCTTTACAAGCCTTCATTTGATAGAAGAAATTAATTGAAATATATTCTTCAGTATTCATTTAAGTGCATATCTAGGGTTACCTACTTTGATTACGATCAATTAATTCAATCCCATTAAAGCGTCCGTGCATTTCTCTTGTAGTGGTATGCGATTGAAGTAGCCTCCGAATAGGCTTCATTCGACATAAGTGCACATGACATTGCTGGATATATCGGTAATACCATTAAGTCAAATCGATAGCCACTCGTTGTTAGATGCGCAAACGAGAATATAGCTAACCATTCGGCAGTCACCCTAAGACCTTCCGATAGGGACAAAACCGTCGTGGGTTCAATCGATCGTTGAAAATTCTTCCTTAAGTTGGACGAGGGAGAAATTGGGGGACTTATCCTTGAAAATTGCGATAGCCTTTAAGCGGATGAGGGTGCGTGTTATCATAAATTTGTCAATTTTCATTGATGCCAGAAGGGTTTGTCGAGGGTGGTAAACTGTATCTATATGAGTGCACGTATATACCTAGCTACGCATAGGGGGTTATATCGAGGGTGGTAGAGACGTGAACGCGCGAGCGCATAAATGCCGTCGACTGCTTGATTGAAATTTATGTTTTAATTCATAGCCGAATGGTGGTCCCGCAAACAACAAGCGCTGCCTCTAGGAAAGGTCATTTCGTTTCTCTGTTTACTGTTAATTTACAGTGACGGGCTACGGCCGAGTGCGTCCGGTGCTAATAAATTTTACAGAATCCCCCTATCGTCCCTCGTCTAGTTCTACAGTCCTCAGTATACTTATACGTATTGGGGTTACTTCGTATACGTTTTACCTCTAGCGCACCCCTAACGCACTAAACACTCTACGACCCGTTGCTGGTTCGGTAGGAATTTTACCTCAGGATAAACTGTGATCGACCCCATAAGCTCGGTCACGCGGTATACACCCACTCGCGATTTATTGTTATTTTAAAAATGCACCAAAAATGGACAGCGCCCAATGGACTTAATGCCGGACTGCGAAAAAAAATGGAAGGGATTCTCGTAAATTTTCATTGAAATATGTAATATATCCTGAAATATTGAACCAGGACCGAAATATGCATGCATATTGGAGACTGTCATTTTTTGCACGTTTTTGCGACGCTGTCGATTCGCAGAGATGCGAATTGGCGTTCTATAAATTACGAAAAATGTACTAGAAGTTATGGGACTACGAGATTTTCAAAGTAGAGCGTGAAATATGTTGTGAAATATTTAGTAAAAAAAAATGTGTTGTCTAAATCTTTTCGGATACGCATTTATGAAATTAATTATTACAAGGTGAAAGTATTTCGTTTGGAATGTATTGGCATTTTGTAAATTCTATTCCTTCAGTAAATGCACAATTTGAGTCAAATGAATTGCACTACGTAAACTGCGATTTTGTGGTTAAAATTGTTTTACCAGTTTCGCGAACAACTTGCGAATCGATCAGAAATGCGAACGTTCCATTAAACATAATTGAAAATAACATACGAATTGGCCCACCTGGACCCGCCGATGTAATGCGAAGAGGATTTTAATCGTTACGAAATGTTATTTTTTGCAATGAAATTCCCTGTTCACTGGATGCAATTAATTTTTGTTTTTTCCATGGTTTTGTACGGGAACGAGCATGTCATGTTGTACAAGGGCATACTTGAATTTATCGAATCATTATTTATACATGACGTTTTAACATCATTGCCATCATTTCACTGCGGACAATGCCGTGGATACTGTAATTAATGCTTTTTGCACGTAACTTTTTATCGTGATTCAGGATTAGTGGACATTGAAAAAAATAATGACTATTCGAATAATGCTTGCATTCATCAATTAATTTTGTCAATAAATCATATAAAGTCCATTAAGAAACTTGTTACATAATTTTACTCGATTATCTCCATATTGATATTTCCCAGTAATGTTTACAAGTTTATGTACAATTATGAAAAAATCGTAGCTAATTGTAAGACCAATACCGTCACCACAATGCCAGATCATGCCATTTCCTCTTAGGAAAATGAGGTAATCAATAGGATATGTTTATAGTCCAGTATATACCGTATTGCGTGAGTAGCAAATGCAGATACGCACTTTATGTAAGCCTGGTGTCCGATTATACGTATACAGATGCATCTATGCATAACTGAATCACCAAATGAGAAATGTTGACGATACTGTCATACTCAGGGAGAATTATTATGGTCTCACTGGGTATAAATTTAAATGATCGGCACGCTGTACGAAGATGAAAATGTAATTGGCTTTCGATCGAAAGCATCAGGAACTAGCGCCAACGTAGCTCTGCGGACGTTTGCTGCAACTCACCGAATGAAAGCCAAAGTGGTGCCATACGTCATACCATATAAAGATTTCATAATGACATTTCGTTATAGCATTCTTCGAAACAACGATTCCGATTGTATTACCTATACTGCTCCAATGTAAACTAGGATCGTGAATTTTGATAGATTCTTTATTTCATCGTTAGAAATTGATGGCGTAAAAGTTTAATTAGGTGGAAAGGAAGTAGAGTGAGTGAGGGCCTAGCTGTAGGAAATTTGCTCATTAATAAATTGGAACTTGGACGCTTTGCTAAATCTAAGACGTAGGTACTTGAGAGCGAAGTTAGAGTGGCAATTCGAACTGCCAATAACAGCTGAGTTAGCTAAATACTTGTAGCACCAACTATAGTACTACTTGTATATAATTATAAGCATAAGATTACGTTTTAGGGTTTCTGATAGAAAGGATGATATCAGCTTCGTGTAGTCACGTAATATTAATCAGTCATGCGCGTTCGCTTGGCTTGAAACGAATACATCGACATCCTACTGGTGAAATAATTAATCTGATTAAATTGAAACTATAGTTTCTAAATTACCAACTGAAGCTGAGATGGCAGAATCACATTTTTGGGGCTCGACTTGTCTCGTTAAGTTAAATAATTTTAATACAATGGATCTCATCTCAGGAAATTCACGAAACTGATTTGCCTCGAAAAGTTTTAATGTTTCGCGTAACAAAGTACAACTAATTATACATATTTTCGTGAAAATATATTATATGTATATAACTTGTAACGTATTTCTCTAATCTTCCGAACCCGACACCGATAGCTAAACAAAATCCGAGAGCGAACTATCTTCGAGAACCAACCTACGTTACCTTCGGC
>JARQTI010000313.1:160666-173197 GCA_030142655.1 Trachelus tabidus | reverse complement strand
CGACATTCCCCTGCAAAATTAGGGGCCAGGGGAATTACAAAAAGCATGTTTTGTCTTCCATTCAAGGTAGAACGTGAGAATGATATGATTTTTAACATTCGCGTACATCTAATATTTTTTTGTTTTCATTTTCAATACTTGAGCTGATTTTTTAGTCTAAATGAATAATTTTATAATTTCCAAACACAACGTTCTGAATAACATGGTTACTCATCTGCAATTTGATAGTTAGAAAAGCTAATTGACCCGAAAATTTTACCGAAAAACTGAGGTGCCTTTGCCAAACTACTTTATTAAATATTTAGCCATATACTGGCTCTGAAACTAATTCCCCTTTAGCTTTGTCATCCCCCTGGTAGATGTATTTCCCCTGGACATGAAAAAATAAAAAAATAACTTGTTCTTTGTCTGGCCCGTTCTACGGAATACTCTAGTTGTATGATGCTTACTAAAAAGTATGTTAGTTTCTACCAGGCACGTTGTTTATTGCTTGGCCATTTACTATACTGATTTGACCACCTTATCAAATATTTACCCATCTAGCACTGTTGCGTACTTGAAGAAATTCATGAATTTGATGAACAAAAAATACTTTTTTTTATATTTAAAATTATTGCAGTTGCACAAGCTTTTTTTAAGTTGACGCAATTGTACGTTATATTTTATTATTCTTTCAAATGTTTCATCAATTCGAGATTTTATCAATGCATCAATTTTTATCTTCACTTCTTTCTTTCTTTTTTAAGTGTATAGTACGTTCCACTTACCTCACAGATAGAGTTGTATCACGAAGAGTATTCTATCCTAGTGGAAGATTTACACGCGATATGCCACTGCCATTGTAAAGGGAAGGTGCAGCATTTTGGAGAGATGCCAGGATCCTTGATATCCGCAGGATTAGCAGTAACAACGTCGTTTTGCGGAAACGTAAAAGTAAAGGAAATTCAAGATAGAATCGTGATTCGAGTTGGAGTGAAGGTAAAATTTAATTTGTGCTTCTCACTGAAGTCTTAATGAATTCTTCCCTTAATACTACGTAGATAAATCTGATCGATAAGAGTCTCATAAAAACACTTCACTTTATCAAATGGAGGCATTACTTATTTAAACGTTCTAGAGGGACCTTTGACCTGATATAAGGGTCCATATATTTAAAAAAAAACAAATATTACAGTAAATCCCTAAAATAAAGATGGTTCACAGTAATTGCATACTGTACCGACATGTCGCATCTCCAGTACCATAATGCAAATTCTAATTAATTAAAATTTCAAAAAATTGATTTTACATTCAATTATTAATAACCTGTTCGACACAGTATCTTGAACCAAATAAAATTTTTATGAAGTATAAATTATTTTGTAATCGAAGGATGCATGCGCTGGGAGATGTGTAATTGAAAGAACTTTAGTTAGAAAAACATTTACATATTTATATATATAAAATATAATACAATTTGTTACAGTATAGATGATAGTGTAGCGTTTAGTCATTAATGTTAAGTGTAATATTAGGTAAGTATAAATCTAAGAGCTGTTTGGTAGGGTAAGGGATGTGGCTGGTACATAGGTAAATAATAAAGTTAATAAGTCTCTATGTGTAGTATCTAATCGAGTGTAACACATACGTGCTCGTATAGGTACCTATGGGTCTATATCGGATGTATTTAATTCTATGACTATATACAGGGCTCCTATGTACACACATACCATACTCACTCATATCCCATTCGTTATCGCGCACACTGCGATCCTTCCTAGTCCCGCACCGATAGCGGGATGGTAGCACCCAATGATTCCTAATCTCCTACATACAATACATACAATGTCGGGGGCACTTCCATTTTCACCACATTCTCATTAAGCGAGCCCAGCGTCCAATCGCACTAATAAAATTGGCAAACCGGAAGTGGATTCGCGCTCTGATTAAAGTCTTGATTTTATTATAAAGTGACCCGGTATAAAATGTTCGGAATCGAGGATCCATATCTATCGCGTGTTATCTGCCCTTTTCTGTATTTCTTTCGGTATCTGTCCGTCTCTCTTTCTCCCATTCGACCGGATTCACGTTTTCCAGTTGGAAACAAGTTTGACGCTTAATCGCAAAAGTTGAAGCCGCTACGGGGCACTACGGACCAATCAACGGGCAAAATCCTGTACGCGTCCGGAACGTCGTCACGCGATTCGAACTCGAATTTGGCCTGGACAATATTCCCAACGAGAGTGCAGCAAACGAAGTTTTCCTAGGGGCTTGTTTGAAATCCGCGATCGTTGGATTAGAGACGCTCGCGACTCGGTCAAAGTCCAAAATAGGATTATCGAAATAGCCTAGGCTTAAACGAAGGTCTGCCCATATATACGTGCTTACGAAATAGTACCTCTTATGGCCCTAATCCGACGATTCCCACTTCTTAAGGATCTCGGCCATGTTGCTCTCGTGGTTGTTTAACGATTATCCTTGAAAATTTACTGACGGACGTATCTCGGCTTGACTTGGACCGACGACTGCTGGACTCACGAAATTGTGGCAAAAGGAAGTGAAACCGTATTTGAAATGAACTAACATACACATTATACAAGATCGTCGAGTATATGTAGTTTTGCGTAATATCATTGTCTATCTAACGTAAGTCCCGTATTAAAGCGATATTTTCGCCTGACACTTTGACTGATTGTTCTGGTCATATCACCGGCGGTTTCTAGTGCCCTCCTGTATTTTCAGACATTCTGCAGCTTTGGTCGTGTTCATCGTGTGGTGACTGTATCGGAATCGAAAGGACGTTCCAGCGAAAACAAAGGTTATATCGCCAATTAAGCTCCACGTTAAATGTGGCATTGACTTTGCAATGAGAACGAATAAATAAATAATAAGATACTCGATGGGTGAAACAAAGAAATGAGCACGGCATCTTCTGATTCTATTAAACATTATGTCTTTTCATCACTGCGATTAATTAATTACAACGGGGAAATCCATAGAGTCAACGATACAGTCACTGTGTGTCTATCGTAGTGATTTAAAATAAAAGTTTTCTTTGTCGTGCGAATGATCATTAGAAATTATATAGATCCTAACTGCATCTTATGCCGTAACGATCGTCACACGTTCTAATGGCTTCTTTTTCCTTCTAATAAGTCATTTTGAAAAAGATGTAGCAAACAAATCAATTGGCAGTCTCAACGGCAATTTTATACGTACAATGTAAATATCTATGGCAGTACGATCTTTCATTTTGATAGCGAATTCACTGCCCTATGGCACTACACACACAGATTGCCTATGACATTTACGAATAACGGTATTAAATTGTAAAATATTATTACGCATTAGATTAATTATTCGCTACGTAAATCTGTTAGGCTCTAGAGGGAACTGTCTTTTTTTTTCTTTTCTATTTATCAGGAATTTAAATCCACGTTCGCGCGTGCGCACGGCATACGCAACGCGGGAACGTTCTTTAGTTTTGTTCAATCTAAACACCAAAAGTCCAATCGGTTGCGAATACGAGAAGCATTTGGTTCCTCAAATTTTCCAAACGTCCAATAACTTCCTCTTTCACGCCGTGTATTTTCAGGGAAGATCAAAGTATATTTATGCTCTTAATGCTTTTCGTAACGGTTTTTGGAAGCGATATAAGGGCTTTTCGCTTTGTGTCCTTTAAATTCGGTACCGCGCGCACGCTAACGGATACTTATGCCACTTAGCGAGAATGACGATTGTAGCGTGCGTCTACGGCCCTTTGATTCATTTTTTTGTCTTTGGCGTCAACTTGAATCGTGCCCGTACTTTTGCGTGATGTTTGCTCCGTTACGGAATCTATTTGTCAGAATCTGACCGCTACGTAAATAAATGTGTGTCGTTCAAGTGTGGGAGGGCCAAAATCCCTATACGTAAATTAATTAACGGCAAACTTTTTGTGATTTCGCAAAAGAAAAAATACCTTATGATAATATCAAAGAGATGAAACACGTGGACTGTTTGTACCCGCCTTGAGTAATTACTTGAAATCGCGAAAGAAAATATGAAGAAAATTACGAAGCACTACGACGACGTGTTTTTTCGTCGTGAAAAACTTAAATAAGAATAAATAATTTCCTATATGCATATTGTACGCGAATATACGAGTTCATTGTCGCGATTTATAACTGTACAGATGTATACAAAAAAGTGATCGAATATAAACGTTGGTTAAGTTACTTATAATTAAATCCTCAAGAAATAGGATCCATCTCGCGTTAGGACGTGGCTTATTATAGTAAATGGCGATTAATTTCCATTATTGAGAAATCAACCAATGTTTATATTGTTCATCGTGAAATACTTATATAGATATAAAATCTAATTAACAAAATATACAGATTCTGTCTCGAAAGTCGGATAAGGCTGCAAGATCATTAGCATCAAGACGATGAAGCAAACGATATGGAAATCGGACGATACGAGATATAAGCTTAGCGATGAACTAATGAATCTATCGTATAATGTATTATCAGTGAAAATCATTTGCAACATCGTCATGCGCTTTAGCTGACTTTCGAGCAGTAAATAAACAGCCAACAATTCAATGATTTTACCGCGCTCCTTCCTAAGAAGCATCGATTACCAATAAGCTATAACCGATCGCGTATTATCTCTACCTTAGTTATCTTTCGGCCAAATCTACAAACGTAAAATGACGAAAGAGCACTCAAAAATTTCATCACGAAAAAACGTATGAGAGTCGTAGATAAAGTAACAGCATCCCGAAGAACAAAGTAAATAGAAATAAAAAAAATTCCATTGGATTCTTACGGATATCAAATCCGCAAGCATCCCGTTACCAGCGGGACAATCTCGAGTCACGGATATGCGAACGATCCTAATATCTCCATCAAGATGACACGTTATATACAGAAAAGAAAAAAGAAAAAATCAATATCGCGATACCAATCATTAACGAATCTCCTCTCGTTTCTCGTGATCAATCGTGCTTCTCAAACGATCTCACAAATCGAGCCGATAAAGTTCTCGCAAAGGACATAACTTTTCAATACCCTTGAAAGGTTCTTCAGTTAGCTAGATTCGGGCGAAAGATATCCAATGACCCGATACAAGGTAGTATTGGCATCAAGAGCGACGCAGTCGCGACGAAATGGTGGGTCGTGAAAGCAGAGTAAGGGGAGAAGGAATGAAGAGAAGAAAAAAGAAAAGAGAAAAGAAAGGAGAAGAGATCTTTACAATAAAACTGAATGTACTTAGGAAGATACGTTTCTTGCTTGCGATCCTGTATTATGTACTTACGCTTTACGTCGCTCGTACGCTGCAGATTCTGTAAGCGCTCTGTGCTCGTTCTATATATTTACGAGCCTTGCTCGCTTGATACGCCGACATTCACCATAGAGATCGCGTACTGCACGTTCACCTGAAGGCCACAAGGACGACGGCTACGATCAGGGTAATCGATCCTGACATTGCCGAGGAACTTCCGGCGATTGGCCCTTCGCTACTGCGCGATACTTTACTGCGAACCAGTTGACCACGTTCCACGGCATTGGCCTCGTCGCTTTCAGGATCTACCGGGGCGCCGATATCGCTGTCCTGGCTCAGTAGCATCGACAACTTATTCCTCGAAGGCTTCTTCGAACAGGGTGGGGACGATTCCTTGTATGGCTTTAAGATTCGAGGATAGTAGATCTCCTCGCGCTCCGATATCCAGGCACCCCTGCTACTTAGGCAGATGGGATTGAAGGTCCCCGCGTGTGTCGCTTCTTGGAAACTCTGAAAACTGGTGTCCCAGTCGTAGCTCATGAGACGTTCCTCCAAGGTCATGCCTTCCAGTTCTTTCGGCTTTAAGATCTTCACGGGATCGTAACCTCTGCAAGGAAAACAGAAGGATGTCTTGACTTTATGGGTTTCAGCCATTCGCGTATGGAATCGAGGATCTCAAAGATTTAGGTAAAAAAAACTATTTAATTAAACTACCCATCATGTATGGTAACACGATGCGATTATAAGAGTAGAGATAAGGAAGTAACTCACTTCATTAATTCTTGTATTCCCAGACTGTGCAGAACTGTGGGTAAGGATGGGAGCGAGTAGCACAGAGACAACTCGATCCTGGGATAGTACAAAGCGGACACCAAACAAGTCTCTTCTCTAGTGGCCAGTCCACCCAGAGTGATTGTCTTTCGAGACTCCGAAGAGTAGGTGCATTCTGCCACCAAGTGGTCACCCTGTAACGAGAATCATGTTGTAGGGCATATTGAGTAGGCAAATGTGAAATTCCAGTTTAAACGGTACGGTTGCTTGCTGCGTCAGCAAACTACTTACGGGATAGACTTTGACGGGCCGCTGAAGTCTACGATACTCTTGATAGGTGGGATCGTAACTGGAATCGGATGCAATTGGCGGCAACTCTTCGCTAGCACGTATTTGTCGCAGCCTGACCTTCCTACCCAGTTGATGAGTATGCATGATCACAGCGAACATATTAATCCCACTACTGGGTATAGTCTTTCCGGTACAGTCGGCAATGCAGTGCCCTTCGGAGATGACTTCTGGCTGCCTCGGTGGAATGATGTGTTTCCAATTGGACTCAATACCTATGTTGAGTATACCAGCGTCGTGTACCCGAAGTCGATCGGTATAAAGTAATCGGAGACCGGAACTGTCGGTAATGAAGGCGTCCAGTTGCGGATTCGTGTAATGAGTCTCCAGCATGTAATAGCGTGGTCCGCTATGTGGATCCAGCGCGTATCCGGCCTCGGCCGGGTAATTAAAGCCCTGCAAAATGCAGAGGTTGGGTGAAGCTGTTCGCGTACGGAGAAGAGCAAAAACTTGAGCCTGTGGCTGTACGAGCCAAAGCGAGAAGACGCGTGTGGGCATGCGCAGTACTGCCTTCGCAGGGAGCTCATGTTTCGAAACCTCTAGGAACGAGTTTCTGCTCGTCAGGTATATTGGTATGCATTACTGGATGGGGAGGATTATAGCGCACGGTTCAGTTACATGCGTGCGCGCCCGCACGTATTTACTGAACGAGAATTCTTTGTTTTGTGCCGTTCGAGGACTGAAACTTATTGAATCTGATTCTTGATCACTTTCTTTAGGAGTTTCAACGAAGGGACTCTCTGCCGCGCGGAGCGGTACCGGTGATACGGTTTTGTATCGATGGAACGAGTTACAGATGATAATAGAAATGGAAACTAGAACGGATTGCCTACCTCTGATCCCAAGCTCCAGGTCACGGCTATTGTGTTGCACTGGAGAGACGATAATGACAGTGACTCGCACACTTTTGCTTGTTCAGAAGCCGCTTCTAATTCCGTATGATTTCCACGACACTCGTAGAGAGTCATATGATGGAGGTACTCCTGTCTACCTGGCTCGATCACTGGTTCGTACTAGAATTTAAAACGACATATGGTTCAGATTCAATTTAAAAAATATTGTAACGTGATGCTGGTCCATGCTGTGGCGAGTGGTTGGTTTATCGATCAATTCTCTTTCCTCTCGATTTTTATCTTAAAGTTTATTTTTTCTATTGAAATTGGATATCGTCCAGTCTCAAAATTCAATACTCGGCGGCGAGGACATTTCAAGTAAACTCCGAAAGATGAAACTTTCTCATTTAAATTCATAACGATCAATATCGCGCTCGCGGAAGGCATTGGGCAATCGATACAACCAAATTTTTAATTTAACAGCTTTCGGAGCTTTCACAGAGTAGCGAACTTATTTAATCGCGTTACACAGGTAATTTCATTGTGACAGATGGAAGTCTCCGTTGAGAACTGAAGAAGATCGATAAGCTTCGTAAGCTGGAAAACTTAATGAAAAACAAGAAAAGTCACTTGAGGATATGGAAATGAGAAGGGATGAAATTCCGTTAAGTTATGGTCGCCCACCGACGCGTACCTTCCCGTCGCGGAGTATATTGTTACGTTACTCGCTGCTTTTACATTTTACTTCACACTTTATCAACCAGATGGAACCTGATAGAAAGGCGGTTGTAAACTTGACTTAAGTTGGACTTACCCTCACGACGTGATGCTTGTGGTGAATGTTCGGCATTTTGACAACGCGACACACTATGAGCGTATCTGCTTCTGTTGGGAGATGAACCTGTCACAGAAAATGATAAGATATATTTAGATTCTTGACACAGCTTGTGAAAATAGAAACTTACAAGAAGAAAAAAAAGTTTGCCTTTTTTTAAATATTATTCCTGACTTAATTTCAAATTTCGTATTACGCAATACCCACACACGTACGTGCTGAGGCTTGTTTACAAATTTAATATACGATAGTAATCCTCGCGCAGACTTAACGTAGAATTTCTTTTTTACGTAGTAGGTACATACGTGTTAGATAGGATGGAATGCATGAGCATCCGAAGATTACAAGAACTGTGGACTACTATAATTTCATATTTATTCAGAGAAACGCTAAGCTTTCAAAGATCGTTAAAAGGCATAGTACAGTTTTTCACTTTGCAAATATCGTTATCACCGTGACTGAATAAACTGAACAATTTATACTTAATGCATGTTAATTTCACGTGTACTAGGTAAGGTATACTTTAATGGGTAAATACAATAATGGTGAAAAAGTAACTGATCAAATTTTCAGGTTAGGAAACATTAAGATGGCAAAGACGAGTACGAGTTTCTCTAATTCACTCAGAGATTTGTTTATCCTAAAGAAAACTCACTGTAAAAAGAAAAGTCTCATTTACGATCATGGGATAAAGCCCGAAAATGTACCATGAACCGGTGTGAAATATTTACTATATATGAATAACTTTGCATTCATCATCGCAGCCCCAGCATTACTTAAGTTCGTTGAAAACGAAATTCACGCGAGCCGAAAGTAGGGTGAATTCATTTCTTGAGGGAATCAACGAACCAAAGAAACCAGGTCGACCAGCATTGAAGGAGTCTTTGTCGAGTTAACAAAATAGAGTTATGTTTTGCTGTTGTAATGTGGCACTTGTTTAATTTAAAAAGTGTTCTGCGTACGTCGATGTACAGCTTATTTGCCATATACAGCCAACCCATCAACGTCGCGACGCCCTCAAGGAAATTACAATTGTCTCTCAGCATCACGAGGAGCGCTTCTTTGTGCATCCTAACGCTGCAGGTACAGTGCTTATGCTTAGTAAATTTTCTGAGGCAATGCGGTGCGCTACATGATTTTCAGAATTACCTAAATCTTTTTATTTATTTACTGCAAAGATCGTTAATCAATCACACCGTGAGATGCTTTGTGACGTATTTACTTACTCAAAAAATTATTATACTTAGTTTAAGAAAATGTTTAGTGGCATTGAGAAAAGATTAGTTTGAGCGCTCGCGCATGGTGACGGCTTCAAGGGAGACAAATAATATCTGAATAAATATTCGAGTAGATCGAAGCTTTAAAATATTTTAGGTAATCAATCGTCGCTGAAGGAATTCCAGTCGCGTATCGGAATTGAAAGCGCCCACGCGCATGGAAACTATCGTGTTTATCGTTCACCTGTTGTTCCATTTCGTGTTTACATGAAAAAGAAGACAGTTTCACAAACGTACGATGCGATCTGGGTCGGACCTATATTGTTACTTGTACACGGAGATGCAATTATTCAATTTTGTAAAATTTTTTCCAAAATTCCTAACAAAGACGATAAAGTTTCTACATAGCTACGTGACAATTGATGGTCGGGCCACTTCACGTACTAATCTGTAAGGGTCACATGACCGATTTTTAAAGCGACACGTTCGATTGTATCGCATGTTTTTATCATGTGTGGGAGTCGCGTGCGAGGAAATGACCCACCTAGCACGTGAGATGAATGTTCGAACGCATTTTCGTTCAGGGACTGGATTTTTATCGGATGCAACTCGCGAGCATTGTGTACGAAATTTATGACGGTATAAATCCAACGCGGTGAGGGGTCACATTCGGCAAAAACTATTCGTTCATTAGCGTCGCGAGGTAATAGATTACACCTCCGCTATCGCAAAATCGTCCAAAGCTAATTCTGGTGTTCACTGCTATTTATAGTATTGCATAAAATTGGGTCGAGCCAGAAATAAGCATTCGCAAGCCAAGGTTAAAGGGGCAACGTTTTCAAGGAAAAACTAATATTTTAATACATAGAGCGAATAAAAAAGAAATTTGAAAAATAATTAATAACAAATTGTGAACATTGTTTTATTATTCTATAACTTTGTTTCAGCTTCGTACCCAAAAAAATGCTTTTTCTATTGTAATATAATATTACGTATTGTGTAATATTTTATTGCATAAACTTTCCTGGTATTTTTGCATGTAATACTTTTCGACCTAGTCGCTGAAGAGAAGGTTTTTTTTTCTTTTACGCGGTTAAAATTTTTCGAACATTTGATTTTCCTGACAAAATATTGCAATACCATTTATTTGCGTAAATACAAATTTACAATGCAAGTACGTCAGGATTGTTTGTATACGAATTACCTCGAATTAAATTAGTGAATTTTCATGCTGCTGGTATTTATGGATGCAGGCATTATTATAATGACGTCAAAGCAATTTATCAATCAGAAACATTGACTTTGACAGGAACATAATTCGGAATGTTCGTCTGCATTAATTCGCTATCACAAGCGAGTTTCCGTATGATTTTAATGAAGTTTCAATTAGTACTTAACCCATTAACCTCAAAGTTAATTTTCCTTTCATATCAAACAGCGAAAGCTATTTTTGTTTACGCATTGTCTGCATGGAAGACATCATAAGACAAAAAGTAAGTCTAACGGGAAAAATTTTATTTAAATTCAGAAAAATTGTCGGTCAATCTTTAAAGTGCATTATGATTTATTATCAGTGTAATAAGTCATTGGATATAATTTATTAAAATCATATTAAAAGTTTCTATATAGAATATAATGGTTTTCCATGTCCTGTTGCAATTAATATGCAAAATTACTAAAATAGGTACTGAAATAGCGTACGACGTAAAAATGTAGAATGAAATTCCTGAACTGAATATAAATAGTTCGTAATTGATTCATTAAATTGCGTCATAGCAATATTCTTAGGATTCGAAATTTTTAATTATCACTTCAAGTAATATCGACTAACCTGTTGATTTAGGACATCCCAGACCTGCAGCGGTGGTTCCAATTTCTGGTTACGATGTGTACGTTTTGGTTGTGCATCCCGTTGCACCAGATAAAGGGGTCGCGTTCCGTGCACGGCGCCGTGAGCTGGTAAAACACCAGCTGCTGATACTGGTTCTTCGGCATGATACTGCCATACTACTTGCATGGTGTCATTCTGAAACGACAAAAAAAAAATACATTGTTACTAAAGAATTTTATGCCTTCAATTTCATACTTCTTTTAAGAAGTTTATTTCAGACTATATATAGCCTGATCACAAAAACACAAGAAAAACTTTTTGTCGTCGAAGTTTTAAGCTTCGTCAGACTTCACCAAAAAATTGTCCAATTTCAATGTATATTCGAAGATATAAAAAAGTTACTGAAAATGGACTTAATTGACCGGTAGCGAAGCAATGACGAGAAATTTCGATGAGAAAGATGGATCGTTCCAATTGGACCATGATAGTGCATAGGGTCGTAAATTTGAGACTAAAACGAAAATATCCTAAGTTTGGGGGGGAGGGAGGGAGAACACTCGCAATGGCAGGTCGACAGTTTTAGAAGTTTTGCTATATCTGAAACTTCAAAGTACCGCATTTATGGCAGTGGCTTGGGCTACTCCTTTCCCGCCCTTCCACAATCTTCTTCACCCCCCCCCCCCAACTGCGAAGATGAAGTCCAAGCTTTTTAAAGCGTCTCTGCTATAAACGAAAAAGGGGGCGTCGTTGAAAAGTTTCCTCATAAAAGGGTTTACTCTTGAATTATTTTCGAAAGTGCACGGAAAATCATTTTCCACAATTTCAGTGGAATTTGTTTAACCAAGATTTAGGGGAGAGCAATGCCAGAGACCTCTCGGTAAAAAATCCGCCGCGACGACATGACGTATTTCCGGTCTCCCACCGGATGCGCATTTGTTTCGTCGCGAAACATTTCGAAGTATCGTACATTTTCGTTCTTTCCTGGGAATTCCGAGTCGGAAGTGGACACGCCGTTTCATTAGGTGGTCGAGTTTCTTGAGCGAACGAAGAAAAATGGAAGGAAGGGAAGGAAAAGAAGAAAAAGAAATAGGGGAGAAGAGAAAGAAAAAAAAAATGAACTGCCTCTTGGCGTTTGTTGTAGGACCTGAGGCTATCGTCTTGTCAGCTCGGAAAATACTGCTTTGTGAGTCCCTGCGAGGCAGGTAGCACTTCGTGAGAAACAATAGTATAAAAGAAAATTGGATATATTTCTTACTTATTATCCTGAGAAGCAACGATAAAGATAAATAGATTTTCATTGGTATTGCTTTCTTTCTCTGTTAATATCGCTTACGAATTAGGTTCATCGAGCCAGTAGAAAAAAGAATATATGCAGTTGTAACGATACTTATCGATGGAGTATGGTAATCATATGATTTCGTAAGTTTGACGAACGATGGCACCATATTC
>JARQTI010000313.1:147891-160566 GCA_030142655.1 Trachelus tabidus | reverse complement strand
AATATATTTCAACTTGAATATATATAGATGTTTTCCATTCTTATTTTATTTCATATCAGAAGCAATTAATATACAGTATTTCATCTAACGCTGAAAGTAAGTGACTGTTATTCGCGTTTGGATCCATTAAGCGTTGCCCTTTTCTTCACGCGAGGCATAAACCACTAGTAATAAATTACGTCACTGAAGTCCCGTTGACTCCATGATTCATATACAGGATCAACCTTAATTTCCTCAATTCTGCCTTTTGTGTGGCTTTCTGAAATGTACTCGAGCCCCCGCGATGACTGCTCTCGTTAAGTAACAACAATCATAATAACATAATAACGTTCGTCATATCTCATGAAATAAGATCCTTTCAACCCTCACAATTTTTCCTACTTAACCAGCGAAACTGAAAGGTCACAATAACGCCTGGAACAGCAAGCATTGCAAAAATTGTACGTACAACAACAGTATTCATTTATCTCATGATCCTCTTGTCCAAATTTTCATAAAATAAACCCTCCGTAACAAAAATGGAAAAGAGCAAGAAAACTTCTATCTGTTATTTTTTGTTTTACACTTTGGTACTTCGACTACCTTTTCTTTTAAGCAATAACTCAGGCATAAATAATATACACAGGTTGCACCTCAAATGATCCTACTCCTATTTCCAAAGCATCATCGGGTGTAGATCTATTCCTTAGATCCATGTGATTAAATATCACAGTAAGTCTCTGATCACGAATCCTGATTTCCACAAAGCAAAGTCTCCGATCTCCTCACTTTGAGGTCAGAGTAGAATGTGCGGCACGTGTGCTTGAAATTTCCTCCCTATTTTCAAAAGCTCCCCTGTCTTCCCATTCAACGGCCAATGGGAAAGTCCGCCTGGGAAAAAGTACTAGATCAAGATAAAGGTTGAACCCGATACAAGCGAATACCAGAGTAGAAGCACCTGACCAGTTCCGTGAGGCGTGACAGGTGAAAGTACATAAGTAGGGTAGAAGATACAGAGAGGGTATATACAATATACATAGATATACACCCTATGCATTCCTCATAATCAGCCTGAAGAACCTTTCAAAGAGGCTGATGGTAAATGGTGCAGGAGTTACGTGCGTGTATCGTGCACACCCTACCTTTCGTGTGTAGGATCGATATATACCGCGTATGTAGGATTTACATAGGTACGCACTTTCCCACGTGGGTCTCTCATAAATTGATCATTCTCACTTTCACAGGACCTCCTGTACTTCTGATGACTAAGCACGCCCATGGGTTTTAGGTTATCACGTGGTATGTAGTCGAGTATCTGGACGAGAACCGATCACCCACTGCGTAGGGGAAAAAATCGCATATTAATATAAAAAATCAAGAACGTGGAAGAAAAAAATGTATCGTGAATTTCTAAATCGAATTACCAAAGTATACATAATTTTTAATATAAATAATACGGTCTATTGTAATTTATTGTTGCTTGAAAAGATACTTTTTCTATGATGATTCAATTATTCGTGATTAGTTATAATAATAAAAGGTCGTATTCGATAATGAAAACTATTGGAATGTATATATATATGGAAAATGACTGTAATCTAATATTATGTATTTGCGTTTGAGGGGGAAAAATGGATATTAAGTAAATAAACGTGAATTGGCCGGTCGATCGGTAGTAGGTAAGATCCGATCAGGATTCGACTTCGCAGTCCGCTCACGTGCAGTTATTCTCGTGCCTCAATAATCGTTGATCCTAAGGTTCGCTGGGCTCTTATTTCAGTCGTCAGAGACAATTGGGCACCATTTACCTGAATTGGATAGGTAAGGGCAGTGGATACCGACCTAGATCTCGCGGAGAATGATTCGGAGTCAAGATACGAGGTCGATAGGAGAAAATGGATATCACGTAAAGCTAACTTGAAATCACGCTATCCTCTCAGCCATTCTTGAATACAGTTCTCGTTGCGTCGCGTCTTTCATTCTTTTGGAAACATTCGGTCTCTCGTGGATGAATTCCGAAATACAAAAAAAATCACACTACGTCATTTTCATACATTACTATAGAAATGTGTATAAAAAATCACCGAAAATATACATTTTTATCACTGAACTACGTCTACTGCGTAATAAAACACTTTGAACCGAATTGAGCACAATAAATGTAAAATAAAAAATAAAAAAAACTGCTCATTCTGTGGCTTCAGCGCTTTGCTAAGGCACACTATAATTAGGAAATCAATAATGTCAAGTGGAATCTACCAACGACAGTATCTACCATAAAATCAATATTCTGCGAGAAGGAGTTCGTGTGAGGAAATCTTGTTCTCGTGACTGCAATTGTTAAGAGTTCGCCGATGAGTATCATGGAAGGTCCAGTGAACCTAATTTCGCGGTAGTCAACGAGAGTTAAAAAAAAAGTAAAAGAAAGCATTGCTCTGAGGTACAAACAATTGCATAAGTGCATATAGTCTGTTCACGAGTTCAGCCTGTTTTATTTGGCAGTTCGCAAGCAGTGTAACCTTTAAAAAATCGCACTAAACTCTGTATCAAATTTTTGTTACGAGGTGTGCATGTAAATTTTTTTCACTGAAATACAGTATACTATATTTTATCTTTATATTTCAAAATATGTATCTCACGCGACATAATGAAACGTTCACTTATGATTTGCTAAAGATTGCATTCAACTGTCAAAGTAAGCCCATTACACTCGTGGACGGACTATACCTGGGTCAAAGCTAAACACCCGTGACATCTACAAAAGGACCGACGAGAGCACACAGGTAAGTTATAAGTGTTTGCCAACTTTCGAAGTAACGTTAATTACGCCGACAAGAAAAACCGAGGCAATTAGTTACCAAAGTGTCGGACCGACCCGTCTTCCGCGTACCGAAAGTGTCTGCAACTTGATATGGAAAACTAATATTGAACATTTCTAAGTAGACTGCAAAGAGGGCGCGGCAGCCGTTTAGACAGTAGCGAATTTGAAGTCGCAAGTTTTTAAAAGCAATTAAGGACTGCGAACTAACGTCTGACGCACCTTCCCTCGTTATCTTTCACATACTTTTTATCACCTCCATCCCACGTCTTCCTGTTAGGTCAGGCTACATATTTTATTTGAAAACGATTCATTCTCATTTTCACTGTTAACTTCACATTGACACGAAGAACGTACAGGTATCTGTAATCAAATGAACTTTACCATGTTACTGCAAATACTAATTGTCCACTCCCATGGCAGCTACGAAGTACACATAGCATATATGTATAACGTACGAATAGTATGGCAATGGATGTATGTATTTTAAAGCGACCCTAGCTCGCGTTGAAACAGTGGAATCGACCCCAGTTTCCCACTAAAAATTTATTTACGGCAGTCTGCATTCAGCAGGGAGCGCAACCCACTCGATCATAAGCGACAGCAAACAACCGCGTTCGATCCATATCGCTCTCGCATTTTTGAGATTTTCATCTCCCCTCCAGAAATAATGCTGCCTTTCCACGCTGCTGTGCATTGCTTCTATATTCTCGCTCTGACGTCACGCTCAAGTCGTGGCCTTCGCCAGCCTGAACCGACCGACCTAATCCTTCCAGTTCTCCTACCTAGCTTAAACTGTTAAAACGTACAAGATTCACCGCTCGTGATTCACCATTATAGGATTGATCAAAATGACTAATCGTCACTCTTGATTACAAGCAGGAAGTACACGACTCAAATTTTTACGACCTTAAACGCACATACGTATATACCGACCGTCCTCCTATCTCGGTATAATTAAAGGCTAATCCGCTTGGCAGAATGTCCCGAGAACCCGAAAATTTACGAAGAAGAATATGCGTAACCAGCAACCCTCTTAAATCTAAGGGTTTATTACCATGAAGATAATTCCTTCTCGTAAAACGCGACGTAGGCTGGTCAGACACAAACTTTCGTCTTCTATTCATTTAAATTGCTCATTCAAATGATCCTAAATCTATATACACACTTTCAACCATATCAACCGTTTCTCTTTTATTTGCCATATATTATATAAGTAGTATAAACATATAGTTCAACACGATAAGAATATAAATACGCAGGTGATATCTAATGACCCTTGACGCGAGAGAATTTAATATCGTCCAGTACGTTTCACTGTTTTACCGTTCTAACGTTCAAGTTAGCGAACAAAGCTACCACGTTGTTGGAGAGTAGGACGGTTTTATTCCATTTAGGTTAATTGGGTGAAGGCTGTTGCCGAGATAGTGCCCGAGATACTGTCTGTCGTCGCGCGACCCCCGTGTACGTTAAATAATGACATTAACCAATATCAGCACCGGTAAAATCACCGCAATGACCTCCGCGTGCCCAGTAAGCTTTTTTGTAATTTCTGAGTCCGTCGGTACCCATCAAAAAGTTCATCCCTCTCTTCACATTTTTAAAAACCCCGTACGACTAATGTGACAAATATAATTATTTTTTTGGTTAACTATACGAATGTACTCGATTCTGTACTTATATCTCTAGATGTACATATGTGAAGTCTCAATCCGGCAAATCCTTCCTCCTTTGTTCCCTGACTCGACATACGAATGTTCGCACATGCACGTCCTCAATTCGTACATAATTATAGCTAAACGCGCATATACTAGATACATCCGGGTGAATTCGACGTTAACTCGGCAAACTGAAAACCCGCAGTCCGTACCGCGGCGCGAACGAGGTATGTGTTCATTAGTGAGTAAACTTCGCATAAACTCCGAGTCGAAGGTAAGTGGTCGTAAGAGGGTGGAAGGATAGGTACGGATTTGAAATCGTATATAATCGTATAACAGATAGAGAGAGAGAGAGCGAGCGAGAGAGAGAGAGAGAAAGTTCATCCACGTGATCTTCAAATATGCTATAACATAAGTATGCGTATACTATAGTAGTACAGTATACATAGATAGTGCAAGCGTTGAACGTATATACTATGTGTAGGCAGCTGAGACAAGTCGCGTCTATCTAATAGTCTAGGAAAGTAAAAGAGAAGCATCGAACTTGTACCTTGTGCCGTAGGAGCTACTGGCAGCATCAGCGCAATAAGACGTTCGTTCAAATATTGAACCTCACTTACAGCCAATTACAAGCAGCGTTCGTACAGTCGGCCGAAAGTTGGAGAACGGGAAGTCTGCCTTCGGGGGGCGATAATGGAGAGGGTAGCTTGCGTCGCTTGATAACGAAGCATTTCAATGGCACCGGTAGGGCAGGTGCCTTTACCTTTAAAAAGGGATTCTACGAAAGGGTATAGAAAGGTTTCCTAGCCGACTGGCTTATTCTCCCTCTCCCTCGACTGACTTTCGTTGAATTAGATCTGTCCGGTCAGGTGATATGGGTTCGGCATTACCCCTGTAAGAACTTCGGTTTCCGAGATGCAGGGAACTTCCTGCTGGCAGAGACCTGTTACACTCTTACACACTTCTTTTTCCTTAGCGCAACCGTGACTCCAGCATTTTTCTTGGACGACGGACAAAAGTCTAGCAAACTTTGACCGTACCTTGATTGGACGATTTATCTTGATTGGGAATGTACGTCGTGAGGACATTTTATAAATGTCTTAAAAAATTCTATGCGAAAGAAATCAAAACTTTTACTGGCTGAGGTGAAGTTAGGGATGTAGTAAAGTATAGTTCTAAATGCGAACGCGAGAGGGTAGTTCGGTCGAGAGAGTTCGAGAAACTAAATTATTCCCAAGTGTCATTCCCCTCTATCTTTTATAATCGGTGAAATATCGATTTTACAACATATATCTATACCTATTTACGCATACGATTCACTCGCAGATATACCACGGATAACCTGAGAATTGTGACTCAATCTCGTATAGGATTCACCTAGCTGCATACATGAACATATATTACGTACATGAACACGTGGATGTAGTCGGAACGAAATACGCTTCGTGGGTAAATGCATAATTTATTAGCATACAGAGTCGGTGTGGTGCTGGAAAGCTTTCCAACGAACGCACCAATTTCTTCGTCAAGGACATTTCGCTTGGTTTGCCGTAGAGTTAAATTTTATTGCTGCAAGGTGAAAATAATAGTAAGCAAGACAAAAAAGCGTAATAAAGGACGTGAAAGCACGCGGCCTAACGGGAAGCGAGAAAATTGCAAGAGATACGAAAGGCCCTATCTCTCTTTCTTAACGATAGCGGAAAAATGTCTTGAACGGCAGCGGAAATGCTGGTCGAAATCCAAGACGAAAGTTGGATCGTCACCAAAAGCTAAAGCTCGTCCATTTACGATGGTAAAAATACCAGCCACATAAAACGAAATCCTCCATTACTGAATCTTGGGTTCATGCGGGGGTTATCTAAGCAAGCGTTATCTTAACGCCACTTATTGTCTTGACGTATAGTGCAACCCCCAACCATTCTCAATCTCGACCCTTAGCACTCCTATATGCTAAAGCTCGGCTACCATCAGAATCCAACACCATCAGCCTCTAACCCCGTGACTATCGGGGGAAGGAAGAGCGCCAAGGTAGTCAGGCATTGCAGGTAGTCGTTATCGTAAGTTGGAAAAGTTAGTGCGCATGCGTGCGCCTTATCGTCCATGAGCTTCTATAGTAACTGGAAGGAGACATGTATCTAATATGGTGTACTTGCTTCCTACACGTATATATGTATATGTCTATTGACATTCTACCGCTTATCCCGATCAGTAATTAGTTCCTCCATTTGCTCGGAATGAGCTTGCTGATTTGTAATAATGGCGTCACTGATTGGACCAAGGCGATACACTCAACACAAGAGGTACAGTAATTACCCGAGTAACTTTACTCTGGCTTTATTCTTTCTATTTCCATTTCCCGCTCCATTTGCTCTACGATTTCTTCCTTCTCCCACCTATACGTACACGCGTCTCGTGGTTTCAATCTAATGACTTGTGATGCGTCGTAAAACCACGAGTGTGTGAATAACGGAAAATTTTTACGAGCAAACTACGAAGCACTGTGCGAAGGACAGTAAAAAATCGTAAAGACTGGTAACGTAAGGTGGCTGAAACATTCGCTCGGATTCTTCATCATCGACGATATTTGCTTGAACGACCAACAATTACAGTTTGCTCGAAGAGACAAGGTACCGGATGCACAAGTAGATTGACAATCAGTACGATTTTCTTATGGCACTTGATAACGTGAACATGGAGTTTTCACGAGGTTTCTTCGTTTGCTAAAAAGCTCAGTTGAGTGAATACAAAGTGTACGATTATTTGCGAAAGACACAATGTTGCACTATTCGGTGCAGTTGCGAGTAGGTAGCTTCAGTTGCTGTAATAACGTTGCTTTACTGGCGAGAATGCTTTAAAAGCTGTCATCGACTCCATGACTAAACCGAAAGCTAACCGATTTTCCACACGATATTTTGCACTTTAAGCTCTGACCTAATTATCTAAAAGTAAAACCACCCGACAGACATGGAAATATATATAGACGAATCAATTCGGATCATGTAGCCTGTAGATACATGTCTCAATACTTTAACAATTTTGAAACAAGATATCGTGACGGAAGCGCAGATACACGAATTCAAGAATATATACCCAAATGCAATATGCAACTTGGCTTCTCTCATTTCGTCCTGACACCTTTGCACGCTAAATCAGATCGCATCAGCGTAACCTATTTGCCTTTGCCGTGGACGCCAATAGCTACAGATACGAGTATCAACTTAAAGCCTTGATATCCTGTCAAAGATTTATCTTATATATCTAATGGCAAGAAATGTATAGACGAGGTAAAATCTTTTTCGAAAAACGATATATTTAACCTGGCATGAATATCATATACGTTTTTAATGACATTTTTTTATTTTATTTTATTTTATCAGGTATCTTAAGTATTCAAATTTCAACCGTATACAGCAACATCATTGATGTATTTTATGTCATTTATTTGGAAAAAATAAAATATGTTATACACAGATTCACGTTATTTCTGCTCTCCATTATTGATAAATGGATCTTCGATCAACATTGAAAATAACAAATCTACTCGAAAATGTGCTTAGTACGCTGTTCCCCAGAAGTGAATCGGTGCTTAAGGTAAGCACCGATAATACGTAGGTATATATCGAGGGTGAGAGGAAACCAAAGGAAATGGGGTATAGGTGTAGCGTTAAGGGTTCACGAAATGCTATCACTGACATGGAACCCACATCGTCTACCCTCTCGTATCCTTTGACCGTCGTATACACGTACACGTATACGAATAAGGTACCGCCACTGAAATATGAAAAGGATCTTCCCTTAAAATTCGGCCGAATGGAATATTAAATCCTACGGATCTAACCTTTCCACGTTTCTGCCTCATAAATCAAACCCTTAATGCACGATCTGACGAAAAAGTTACGCGACTTTTACTGGTCTGCTTGACTGTCTGTCTGGTTGCCGCATGACTGCCAGGGTAAAAATCGTCCTTTCGTTAAATTGCTCAGCTACTCGATTCAAAGAGATGACGAATAAATAAAAAAAATTTCTTCAGAGTGACTACACCTTGAGACGTATTAAATCGTAGACATTGATCATTCCTACTGTGAGACATATCTATGAAGAAATGCACGTTCGTCATATTTGTGACGGATTCCAGTTCAGGAAAGATATGCGCTATAAATATATCTTACTTCCTTTCCTAATGGCTGCCTCCCGTAATGAGGAGACGCGCCAGGATATAAATATATCATGCTTTGTTTCTATAGTCCGTAACCATTTGAATACTGTAAGACATGAATGCCTCCGCGAAACAAGGAATAAGTGTTGTGTTAATAATTGAATCCGATAACGGGAAACAGATCGAAGTGTAATTATCATGGGTTTGAGAAGTGCAACCATAAAGGGATTTACGTAGCATAAAATCAACAAGCGTCCAGACTCTTTGCGCACCATGCGAAAAAGCCCGAAGGAAATTGCTTGGAGCAGTCACAATGTGGGAGTAGTAAGTCTGATCCACGTAGTGCCAAGGCAATTACGGTAGCTACAAATACGAGCATGATAGAACCGCAGTGTACGGCCAGCGGTGTTCCCTATGGGGAATCGAGAGAGAGAGAGAGAGAGACTCTTGACCTGAGAAATAGCAACGTGGCAAAGGTAAGTAAAACCGAGTGAATTTCAAAAGGATTTTCTTAGACGTCAAAAATGAGAACCTTCTCCGAGTAATTGTATCGCGCAAGACTTTACAAGCTCGAAATATGTGAAATACAACTCATTACTAAGTCAATTAAACTGTCTCTGATTCTCATATATTTGTCGTGGCTTTCACGAGACCGTTTAACTTCTTTGGTTGGCGACAGGCTCGCAAGGGATGGATTGATATAGGTATAGCTGAATCTGTCTGTCTTCCGGTAACGTAGCCATTGCGTCTACAATGACTCGAACGACGTCTGCTCGAGAATTGAGAAGTGCTATAGCACCAAGGTAAACTTTAGCGGGAACTCTAGAGGAGTTGTAACCAGTAGACGTAACGTATTTGAAAGGGAGAGACGAGGCGAAGGTGTGTCGTCGGGTACGTCAGGAAGGCTGGACCAAGGAAGTAAAGGTAAAGCTAGGTTACTGAACTTGCTATATATTAGTACGACGCTATGCCGCTACATAGTTATAACGTTGAGCTTCCCTGGAGAAGACGTTCCTCGTTTCCCCTTCGACTGGGGAGTTTGGGATTAGCCTCGTCGACCTTCTTCCTCCTGACGCCCAGTTATCGCGCTAACTCTGATTTGAAGGATAACCACAGACATAATAGTTGCATTATCGCTGCCAACGGGAGTTTCCTGACATAATTAACCCAGTTACACTTACACGCAGTCACTTGGGATAGGGAGTGACTAGCGGAGGATATCAGGGTGGATGCCGTTTAGGGCTGAAATAATTGGACAGCTTTAACGGGGGCTATCCGTTCGAAGCGTCCGGAAGATCCCCTCTTATCTAATGGGATCTCCCTCGATCCCGACGCCCCGACTAAAACCCGCGACTTCGACGCAGATTTATCCTGAGAAACGACGATTTTACCTTTCAACTTTTCTTACTTCCTTCCCTGCTCCCTCGGCGACTAGCCATTAAAGTCTGCTACTTTTAAGTCTCATTTTTGACCCGGTGGGTTCGCTGCTTACCATAACCTCGAAATTACTTGTTTTAACAGCCCTATAGTTGGTCTACGAGTAAAACGTTAACTTTATGAGACGCTTTTATGTTGAATCCCATAGAGGCATAGCCCCTACAAAATATGTTTTACTCTTGGACGAATTATACTTTGAGAATACTATATTGTAGATAACGTTATAATGATATGTAAGTATTGGTTGGTATTGCTTGGGTTACTTGAGAATATTGAAATAGAAATTTTTAGAATGCAGAAAAGACTGATATCTATATGCAATACCGTTTAAAAACACTTGTCTATATTGTCTTGGTCGCACTGTAGAGAATAATAACCCAACGTACAAGTTGTTACATAACTGATACGATGGTACTCTGAGGTATATCGGAAAGGTATTTGTCTACCTACCTTTATTATTACAAGGGAATAACACACTTCAGACTCGAATCTTCGATTTGCAGAGTTTCTATGAACGAACGTGCAATAGGAATCGTCTTCGTATTCGAAGATAGGAAGCTCGTGTTCGAGAACGAGGAAGAATGGAAAAGGAAAGAGAACCAGGACCTGCGGTTCGTATACTATGTATATAGTATGCTAAGCTAGAAGAGTTGGAGATAAGTCATGGTAAGCAGTTTTTGTAAGATGGCGTGCTGGGGGAAAGCTCCTGGCGTTGCTACAGCCCTGTCTATTTTGCATGGGAGCTAAAGGTGCGCGTGCAAATGCGGAGAAGCGTGTGACCGTGCACATTTGTCGAAGGGTGAGTCGCCATTTATTGAAGGAATCACAAAGAGGAACTGGAGCACGAAGGAGCTCGTAAACATGCTGACAATTATTTTGCCTATTCGTATATCCTTTAGCTCGTTCCTCGTGACTATATTATACTGACTGAACGGAAAGGAGGGAACCGGCAGGAAACTGAAGCTCAATGGGAAGAAAAAAAATTGTCATGGAAAAATTTGCCTCTGTTGGTAAAATGAGGACGAAAGAAGTTCCGTATTAGGATCGGATACCTAAGCCGATGTTGCCAGTCGATAAGGAATCATTATGGCTACTTGTCAATTAGCATTAATTTTTAAGGTTCACTTGTACCGAGAATTGAAGGAAGAACAAATTTCCGTGACAAAGTTCTTTGACCTATTTGCAAAAATGTTGAGAAGATCGATAAATTTTAATGTCTGCTAAAATCATGTAATAGGATAAATAATTTGTTGACTTTAGAAGTTTTTCAGGGAAACAGCCTTAAAGTTGCATGACCTCGCTACTCCGCCTATCTTACACTTTTCCTATGTCGAAGGTACTACGTACGTAAGCTCTCGTATCGTCACCGCCGTCATTTCCCACCACCGTCAACATAGACTCTAAATACGATCGCTTCCGGTTAGCATTAGCTTATTTTGTGTGCGACCAATTTGCATAGCTAACGGCCACGATAAAATTGGTTAACGCCGTTCCGAGGTTGCAGGAGAAACGTCAATTAATTTAAGCTTCGATGTAAGCAGTTAAGCTCCCACGGTAGGAAGCTTTATAGTGCGCAGACGATAAAGAGAACTAAATAACTGTACACCTAGTTTGACCCGACGTACCAGGGACGCATACGTACATGCTCACTCGTATTCGTATAACCAAGATGATACCTGGCGGTCGATGAAATCGCACGATCCGATAAACGGATTTATATCCCATTCCTGGAAAATGCAGCTTTTCGAGAGGGACGAGTACGGGGGGGTATCTGGTATTCGAGGGTCCTTCGGTTCTTTTTTGGTGAAATCGATTTGCTGCGAAAAAATTTACGTCTATCCTATATCCGGTCCGTTCTCGCAATTTTTCTTCTTTTTTTTTCTCAAAGCTACTTCATCTCAATCCCCTATCGAAATTCTGTGAAATAAGTATATAGGCAGAGAACATGTCTATGTACCTTATACCTTTGCCATACCTATGGCCATTGCGACCTATACGCTTAACGAGACTCTCAAGAAAGAAGGATTATTTGGACGAGCTGACGATGCCGTAAATCGAGATTCAAACAGTGTCTTCGCAGACATAAAATTCAGCAAAAGGGTGCCTCGATATACTTCCAAGAGGGCATATACATATGTGTGTATGTATGGCACGGCACACGGGCGCAGGTATAGTTCCTTTTGTCGGAAGCTTTATTGTGTAGCTACCACGCGACTTCAGCAAAGCTTTCGCTACTGTTCTGAACTCTTCTACTCATTCTTTTAGAACACTGTATATGCCGGCTACATACATCCGTGTGTATATATATATCCACTTGGGAAAAGTTATAAACTTAAGGACTGCGCGCAATGTCCTCGTAAAAGAGAAAATTTCATCAAATGTTACTACTACGGGACTTGGACAATATCTGAGCGGTACAGTCACTCGAAGCAAGTGCTAGATTATAAATTGTTAATCTTCAAAGTATTCGATGGCATTTCAAGTACCTTGAAAATATTATTTCCGATGGAAAGAAGATGTAACGGCTAGAGATAAAGGAAGAGGAGGAGGGAGAGAGAGAGAGAGAAAACAGTATTTATTATACTAGAGTCATGGACTCCGTAAGTATAAACATCAAAAAACAGTAA